>VXBQ01015986.1:164531-178923 GCA_013400175.1 Phainopepla nitens
GATGCTGGGGCCGGGCAGGACAGATCCAGCAGCTGCAGCCACCCGAGCTGCTCCTCGGGCCAGCTCCGCAGTGCCCGGCTGCGCTCGGAGCTTTCACGGCCTGCACAGCCGGGAGAATTATTGCCACCCTCTGTTTTATCCAAACAATGGTCTTTAAGGGAGGGAGAAAAAGAGAAGGGGCTGATCTAAAACTGCTTTGTTTATGCGGCTCCATTAAGTTTGGAATAACAGAGATGGTATCGCGTAACCGAGGCAGTCACTCTGAAGCATGAATCCGCTGGGGCTAATGATGGCTTGAAGAGCCTCAATGAATCAGTTGTTAACTGCTGCTAATCCGCGCTGCACCGCTGCCTCGGGATGCTGCTGCATCTGCCGGAGCACGGGCAGCAGCCTCGTCAGAGCGGCACTCGCCTTCTGCATCGCGGGGACCGAGACTGTCCTTCATCAGACGGGCACGTACGTTCTTTGACTGATCCCGCATTTACAAACAGACTTGAGGCTGGCATTAGTCATTTGTTTTTCCCAGCAAATGCGCTGCATCCCTCTCGGCAGGGGCTGGGGGCTGACATAAATGGTGAATGTGCCATCGCTGGCTCCTGGAGCTGCTGCCCAACCGAGCTGCACACGCACATCGAGGGAATCACCGCGGATCCACAGAGCTCTGAGACTGTGCAGTGCTCAGAATCCCATCTCAAATCCAGTGTTTCTGCACCCAACAGGGGCAGCGGGGCTTGTGCCACCTGTCTGAGGGAGGAACAGCTCCAGCAGCTGGGGTGACCTGCTGGGGCAGGAGTCCAGGTCAGTGCTTTTTGTTCCTGACTTTATTGGAAGGCTCAGGAGCTCAGCTGGGCTCTCGGGGGGAGGAAGCTGGGAAGGGATTTACTGCCTTGCCCCAACAGGGACTTGGAGTGGCAGCTTTATTCCTTAGAGGGGACAGTCCTGTGGTGGGAGCTGAGCTGGGTTCAGAGGTAGGGGATGGTTTAGGGTCAGGCAGGAGCTCAGGGATGGAGAGCTGGGTTCAGAGGCAGGGGATGGTTTAGGGTCAGGCAGGAGCTCAGGGATGCAGCTGAGCCCCTGCCTGGTTCGAGCCTCAGTGCCAGGGCTGGGGTGGGACAGTGCCTGGGCTCCTTTTTCCAGGGTTTCAGGGACAGCTGCTGGCTGCTGGAGATGGTGTTGCTCAGGCATTTCCATTTGGGAGCTGCAGTGCAGATCACAGACAGGGTAGAAGAATCTTGTGAGGTTCAGCAAAAACCCATTTCTCTCCTGCTGGGCGCTTCCTGAGCACTTCCCATTTCCACAGAGTGCCTTCAATTACTCTGTGGGAAGGCCTTCGTTTGCCAAAACCCATCTCCATCCATCCTGAGGGACTGGAAATGGTGCAGCCATGCCCACCACACTGCTGGGGGTACCCGGGCCCCCGGGCTGCTCTGCCCCAGGTCAGCACAGCTCTGCCACAGGAGACTCTCAGCTCCCCTGGGGCCACCAGCCACGGCCAAGTCCTGCAGGAGATGGAGCAAAAGGGTTCCTGTGCCTTTGGAAAGGGAACACAGCACCTCTCCCGCTGCCAGGAGTCACCAGGAGCCTCTGGAATCGTGGTGATCCCCGTGGAAATCTCATTTCGGGACTCTTTATGCAAGAGTCATCTGTTACAAGGTTATTACGAAGCTAAGGTGGGAGTGCACATAAATTAGGCAGGGCTGGCTATTGTCCTTGGAAATTAGGGAGCATTTGAACATACTCAGGCACTGGGAAAGAGCCTGGAGGAAAAAAACTTTTCTGATTTAGCAGCAGGAGAAGCAGCTGCTGGGGGAAGGGGCCAGGGGATCCTGGTGGGGCACAGAGTCAGCAGAGCCCGTTTTTAATCCAACCTGCCAGCTGGGACCAGCAGCCTCTCCCTGTGGGTGCTGCCTTTGGCTGGGGTGGGGTTAGTTTTCCTCGCAGAAGCCAGTGCTTGGGGTTTGGACTGGGACAGAGTGCATTTTTTCTCACTAGCTGGTTCTTAGTTGCCAGCTGGGGTTGAGCCACGACACTGAGCTGTCCTGCACCATGGCAGCACCAAGCTCTCCCTGCAGCACAGAGCCAGTTCTGGGCACTTCTACATGGTTTGGAGAGGGATGCATGTCTCTGGGGACTTGGAGCTTTGCCTTTATTCTGGGCATCACCCAGGTCTTGCTGTAACGTGCTGGGAACAGGTGTAATAAATGTGTTTGTGCCAGATGAGCAGGGTCTCCCTGAGTGCTTGGGTTTGCTCCTTGCAGATGTTCCCCATGGTTGTCTTTTGGAGCCTGAGACCCTCACAGAGCAGCAGGTGAGGGGCACGTCCTGCTGCCCACCCTGCCCCGGGGCTGCCTCCTGGGGGTGAGCAGTGAGCTTGGGCAAACACAGCGAGGTGTTGAGAACAGCCACTGATTAAATTTTTATTTAGACATTAGGTCTTTGGCAAATGAAAAAGAAATTATAATTATCAAAGAAATCTCAATTACCAAGTGAAATACCAGCAAAATAATTTTTTAGAAATGCATTGAAAGATTAAGGTGACTGGGGTTATTATTACTCCTTTTGCATTTTCAGAGCCCAGGCAGACATTATTTATTACCACTATTTTTACCATAGTAGTTAATTTTGAATAAACATTAGGATTCTACTCCATCTGACCCTCACTGGAGTGTTGCAATCTCTGTTGCTGCTGCTGTTATAAATGTGATTGCAGATGCAAGAGCTCAGCTAGAACATACCGTCTTCACACACAGGAAAGAGAGGGTTTCTCAGGAAAAATGCCGGTAAACCAAAAGACCAATACAAGCTCTAAGTGTGATGACTTGATTTTCCGTGTGGTCTGTCAAAATCAATTAATTGGCAAAATTCTGGTTTTCACCGAACCGCCCCTGTGGGTACCGAGGGCAGCAGTGCAGAGCATCCTGCAGCTCTGTGGGGAGCAGCTGCTGAGCCCTCCCCTCCCTCCCTGCCCACTCCTGGACTCTGGGAGCTCCTGCCAACCCCAGCTGCCCCACCTGTGGATCTTCTCCCCCTCCCTTCGTCCTTGGCTAAAGATCTTCTGATTAATGATCAGCATCTTTTGGAGAGAGCTGGGGAGTGGCTCTCTCCTGCTTTTTTTGGCAAACCCTTGGCTTCCAAGCTTTGGGACTCCAGAGAATGAAGGAGATAGGGGCAGGCTTTTCTAAACAGCAAAAATGCCCCTGCAAAATCATTCCTTACTAAATATTCATAGAAATGTGCATGAACCTGTATGTGAGTGCTTAGAGACGGGCCTGGAGCTGCCCTGTGGGGCTGGGTCCAGTTTGGGAGCTAAACCTGCAAACCTTTTGTGCTGTTTGAAGGGTTAAAGTGACAGCCCCTCCTGCCCCCCTCCCTGAGACCCTGCACCTGGGCACGAAACCCTCAGGGGCACCTGAGCCGCAGATCTGGCTTGGGGCACCTGCAGAGGTGGAATTGGTGAGAAGAGCAATGGAGGGCACAGAGGGAGCTGAAAGAGGCTCCTGTGGGCCAGGCAGTGAGGGGTGGTGGGGATGAAGCTGTGAGGGGTGATGGGGAGAAGGGGATGAGGCAGGGAGGGGTGGTGGGGAGAAGGAGATGAAGCTGTGAGGGAGGCCTGAGGCTGTTGGCAGGTCCCTGTGCCTTTTGGGATGACCACACAGCACCGGCAGGGCAGAGAGCAGGAACGGGGAGCTTTTCCCCTGAGCCACCAACCACGAGGACCCAGACAGTTTGGACAGGCTGTCGAAGCTATCCAAATAGCCTAAATAATCATCAGGCCAGATTCCCGTTGGCCCCAGCAGTTGCTAGTGGCTGTTCTGAAACAAATACAAACCAAATTTGCCCTCACAGAGTCATTCTTGAAGCACGAGATAAACTTCATCCTCTCCCCTGCTGCTGCCAGAGGCCAAGCAGTGACCTCTCACACAGCCCCCGAGCCTGTCTGAGGCTGGGTGTCCCTTGTGTTCCCTGCCTGGGCTGGGTGTCCCCTACCTGGGCTGGGTGTCCCCTACCTGGGCTGGGTGACCCCTACCTGGGCTGGGTGTCCCCTGCCTGGTGCTGGGTGTCCCTGCAGGAGCCATCTCGGGGCCTGGGTCTCTGCTGCTCTGGTTTTGCCACACGCCCAGAGCCGCCCGTGGTCCGTGCTCGGGGAGAGGCTGTGGCCAGCCGTGCCTTACCTGGGCACAGGTGGGGGGAGCTGAGGGCAGTGGTGCCCCACCCCTCCCCACAGCCCCTCCCCGTGCCAAACCACCCCCAGCCAAGGGGGATGAGCACCCTGGGATGGAGGCACACGTGGAAACGAGGGACTGGCACCCAGAGCCGTGTGTCACCTCCCTGGTGCCGCCTGTGGGGCGGGAGTCCAGCCATTCCTGGCAGGTTTTAATAGAACTGCAACTATATTTAGATGAAAAATAAATACATTCTTGGCTTGCACAGGCTTTTTGATGGCTGATGAATGAGCAGGACCTCTTTCACAGGAAACCATCACATTCCTGGGGCTCTGCTGGGCGCAGGAGCCGGCCCCTGCCAGCCTGGGCTCGGTGTCGTCACTGCAGAGCACTGGCCATGGCTGATATTAATAGCTGCACTCTGCATTTATTATTAGTGCTGCATGGGAATGAGGAGGGCAACGTGGGGATGCTGACATCCTTAGCCTGTGTGTTTGTGAGGGCAGAGGGGCCCTGGCTGGCTTGGACTGTCACAGATGCTCCTGGGGACGGCACCTGAGTGTGGCCCGTTCCAGCACCATGCCTAGGGATGCTCGGGGCCTTGGCCAGCTCCTGAATTTCTCCTTGTGGACTTGCTGCCCAGGAATTCCCACAGCGTGGTCCTGAGCACACCCACCCCGTGTGTCTGTGCAGCTGCCAGGGCTGCAGATGCCACCGAGGCAGCTGCAGCTGGGGCACAGCTGTGCCTTTGATTAAATTGGCTGTTATTCCAGTCCTCCAGAGCCTAAGCAGCTCCTTGGTGAGGCCCCATCTGTGCCCGAAGGAGCAAATTCTGCTGGGTGCGCCCAAATCTTCCCTCACCACCCCCCTGCGCCTGGGCCTTGGGGGGGGTTTTAAAAATCAAGTTCAATCTTTTGACACTAAATCCAATTTCATCGAATAAATATGAAAATCTGGCAGTGCCCATGCAGCCAGCTCAGCCCTCCTGCTCGGTGTCAGGGGAGTGCAGCACCCCAGAGGGGAGGTGGGCAGATTCCCGGCGGGTTTGGCTGGGCTCTCCCCAGCAGCTCCATCCTTCCCCACGGTGCTGAGCACAGCAGGATACCCCGAACAGCTCCTCTGTGCCAGGAGGGATGGATGGAGCCCTGCATGGAGCCAGCAGCTTCCCAGTGGCTCCCAGCAGCTCCTGCCCTGGAGCTGGTGTGGGATCAGCACCGCTTCCCCCTCTGCAGCGCTGCCCACCTTCCGCCCTGGGTGTGGCTTCAAGCCCTTTAAAATCACGTTTCTTCTATTGCCCACAACAGGTTCGTTGCTCTGTGTTGAAAAGCCGAAGTCATGCTGAGGGAACTCCCCAAAAAACAGTCTCTTCCCAGGAAAAAGTTCTCACGGCATGGAGTGTCCATCTCCCGCAGCCCCGGGCTCCCTCCCACGCTGACCTCCGGCGTTTGGGGAGCAAAGAGCTCGGACTGAGGCTGGCTTCCCTCATCTTCCCAGCTCCTGCAGGGATTTTTCCAGCGCTGGGACTGCGCAGCTCTGGGCTCTCAGCGGGGTAATACCATCCCTGTGTTCAGTGCTCGCTGGTCATAGGTCCAGCTCCCATTTTAGGACACATCTTGCCCAAATTGCTGCCGTATTTGGCCTTTCCAGCTGTGACTCCGGTGACATCAGCCAGCAGGCAGTTGGTCCAGGGCTGTCACCCCGTGAGGAGCCGCTGTGGGGGCAGGATGGGGGCAGGATGGGGGCAGGATGGGGCGGGGGGGGGCTGGGGACAGCAGGGCGGGGCCTGGAGGGCAGCAGGGGCAAGGGGGTCAGGAGTGGAAGAAGCCCTGGCCCTCCCTCCACGGGAGATGCTCTGTGGCTGGCACGAGGCAAGGGGCACCATCCTGCCTCCTGCCCGGGCACGGGGCTGTCATCGAGGGCCACCTGCCCCCGGGTCACCCCTGAGCCTGTCCCACGTGGCTCTGTCCCCACGGGGGGCACAGCTCGGAGGCAGCTCTGTCCGAAGGGCACCCAGGTCCTGAGGAGTGTGTGACAGTGACACCAGGGTCATTATTTACCCGGGAAATAATGGGAACAGGCATTTTCCCACTGGAACTGCCCCCGAGGCGCTGCCCCTGGCACCAGCGGGGCTCTGCTCCGTGCCATCCTGGAGGATGTGGAAATCCAGCCCATTTCCCCAGGACACTGTGGGACAAACGCCTCCATTGCCCCACTCTGGGACTTTCATCTTGCCCTGTCAGAAACTCACAGCCCAACTCATCCCCTCTTGGCTGGAACTCTGCTATAAAAAACTCCTGTGCCAAGAGCTAATTAGAATTAAAAAGACTCATTTTGAGAAATCAGATGAAGGGGATATTTCTGGGTTAGGGATATTTCCTGATTGCATCAACACAAACAAAACTTGCATATTCATGGTTCTTCAGAGATAACCCAATTTATTTTGCTGCATTTAAGAATGTATCTGAGTCATTCTGTTACCAGAAGTGATGTTGCCAGCTTGTGCTGATGGCATTTCTGGGGACAGAATGGCTGAGGAATGTCGAGTTTTGGATGTCCGTGGGCTGGACCAGGACAGGGCCTACATTTTCCAGGGTAAGCTGCTCTGAGAACCAATACATAATGAGACCTAATTTAGAAATTTAGATATTATTTATATTTCTAATTTTCTATACTGTTTATGTGGAAACCCATAACGAAAATCTCTGTTTGAGGTAGGATTCATGAAGCAGCAGCAGGAATTGTGCTCATCCCTTTGGTAACTCCGTGGGGGTTGGAGTTCCCTTGACTTCTTGCATCTATTTTTGACATAGAACCACTCAGATGGTGAAGACATCAACTGGCCACGCTTGTCCTGAGCTATCCAAAACAAGGAAATGACTCTTCCATGTGGGAAGGGAAGGACAAAAGGCCCTACAAGTGATTACAAGGGTACATAATTGTTCAGGCACTAAAAACATATGAAATAAATTGAATTTCATTTTAGGATTAAGGAGGAAAATCCAGGGAGGCTCTGAGACAAATCTGGGACCATGTGAGAGTTGCAGTTAATTGAAGTGTCTCGGATGTGTTTTTCCTCATCCATTTGGAATTAGTTTTCCCAGAACTTTCGGAGAGCTGTCACTGAGGCTCATGCACATCACTTTGAATTCGATACTTCAGAAGCAGCTGGGGTTCCACAGCCAGCTGCAGCTGGGTGCAGTGCCAGGATATGTTCTATGTGACAGGGTTGCTGTCAGCCTTTCCTTTCCACAGGGTTTTCTGCGTGGTCCCTTCCTTCCCAGCCCGGCACTGGTTCATTCCCAGTGGCACAAGCACGGAATTCCGAGGAGAAGCGATGGCCCAGGCTGAGGGGGCAGCACGTGCAGCTGCTGCTGCTGCTGAGCCAGATGTTCCAGCAGGGCCCAGGGAGCGCCCCTGCAGCCCCTGGAAATGCTCAGAGCGGGAGGTTGGCTCTGCACAGGAACCCAGCCCCTGCACGAGACGCAGGCCACTGAAGAAAGGGCTCTTTTATAACAGAAGGCCCGTAGTGCTCTGCCAGGGCCCTCCCTGGAGACTGCCTAAACAAATTCCCTCGGATTGCCAGTGCTGGCAGAGCAGCCCTGGGAGTGAGAAGGGACCCGGGGCTGCTCCACTGCGAGGCCCTTGCCTTCTGGTGTGCAGCTCCGAATTCACTCGGGAGAGAAAGGTCATTTTTCAAATCCAAGGAAAACTTGTTGCGGCAATTTTTCTTTTCTGGTGACTTTACAGGGACTAAACATATTCTGGAAATCTCCAAATTAAAAACAAGTGGCCTGTAATTAATTAATCTTGATAAACTGACTGTGCCTAATGCTGGGGGGATGTCACAGAGTTCCTGGGCTTGGGATGGACCTTCCTGCAGCTGGGAGAGCACAGGGCTGTGGCAGCAGCTTTGGTGGTGCCACTGTGGCAGGGAGAGGAGGGATCCTAGAATCACAGAATGATTTTGTTTGAAAGAACCTTAAAGTTCATCTGGGTGTGGAGTTACACCCCTTCTTTTGAGGGAACAAGAGCAGAACAAGAGCTCTCTGTGCTTCTGCAGCCCCGGCACACAGGCTCAGGCCACAAACCAAAACTCAATGTTTGGTTCCTCCGCCTGTAATTGCCAGCACTGCTGCAGCTGCAGGGGCTGCAGAGCCACAGCTGTGGGACAGACCCAGCCCTGGGCTTGGAGTCCTTTTCTAGGGTTGTTTCCAAGCCTTGGGGTGCCAAACTGCAGCTCCTGGAGAGAGCTGACAGCGAGGGGGACAGGACACAAACTGGGGGGACAGGACCCAAACAAACAAACAAACAAACAAACAAACAAACAAACAAATAAATAAATAAATAACCTGGGGAGGACGGGACCCAAATCAGGGGGACAGGACCCAACTAACTAACTAACTAACTAAATAAATAAATAAGTAACCTGAGAGGACAGGACCCAAACCAGGGGGACAGCGTGGCCCCAGCTCTGTGAGTCAGGGCGTGCTGCCCAAAGGCACATGGCTGGGGCCACTGCTGCTCTGGGGCTGGGAGAAAGGCCCCCTCTTGTCCCCAGACTCCTCCCCAGGATCCTCTCTTTGGGCACACAAGGGAGTCTGGCCTGATTTCAGGTACCTGTGCAGATCCATGTGTGTTTTGTTTCAATCCCAATACCCAGGCACTCCTGTGCACAGATCCATGTGTGTTTTGTTTCAATTCCAATACCCAGGCATGCCCTATGCAGAGATCCATGTGTGTTTTGTTTCAGTCCCAATACCCAGGCATGCCCTGTGCAGATCCATGTGTGTTTTGTTTCAATCCCAATACCCAGGCACTCCTGTGCAGAGATCCATGTGTGTTTTGTTTCAATCCCAATACCCAGGCACTCCTGTGCACAGATCCATGTGTGTTTTGTTTCAATCCCAATACCCAGGCACTCCTGTGCAGAGATCCATGTGTGTTTTGTTTCAATCCCAGGAGCCCAGGCACTCCTGTGCAGAGATCCATGTGTGTTTTGTTTCAGTCCCAGGAGCCCAGCCCCAGCCCCGTGGGCAGGAGGGGAGCCAGGCTGTGCCTCGCAGGCTGGGGAGGGCTGGGGCACAGCCAGGGCTCAGCTGAGCAGCGCTGGCCATATTTTAACACTGTGCAAATATGAACTGTGCCCAGAGGATGTGGAGGTGTTTCCTCGGCACGGCAGCATCCCTGACCCTCCTGGCGTGCCGGGCTGGGAACTCTGAGAGGACAGGCAGGGGAGAGAGGGCAGGAGAGCCCTGGGCCAGCGGGGTTTCACAGGCCAGGCTTCTGCTGGCCCCCTGGGACAGCCCAGCCACACGGGTCACCCCTGACCCAGGGCTGGCCTTGCTTCAGTCCTTCTTTGGAGCCACAGTAAATACGGTTCCTGGCGTGCCTGGTTTGCTCCAGGGGATGATGGCATTTTTTGTAGCGTTTTTTGAAATCAGGCAACAATCTACAAAACCCTCACTGTGGAGAGGGTGATTTTTTGGTGATTTGGTTAAAGAAAGGGAGTTGAAAAGTGAATAAAAGCTAAATTAGGTTTATATAAACATAACCTCGCTTTTTACAGAAGAACACACAGCCATATGGGCTTTCTTTAGCTCTGCCCTAAAGTAGCAGCTGCTGCAGGTCTCAGGAAGTTTCCACTGAAACGCACCCACACTTCATGAATACTTGCTTTTTCACCTCTAAATTTTTCTCTCTGGGGCTTTTAAGCAAGTTTTATTGTAGTGTTTATACAGCCAACTCACTCTGCCTTTGGTTTATGTTTTTCTTGCCTGCAGCCACTGAATTTTGAGGTTTATTAGTCACTGGTATCTGAAATCACTTTTTTTTTTTTTTCTTTTTTTTTTTTAAATTGACTGCTCAATAAAGGCCCTTGAAAGTTTCTGTTTAAGGCAATTGTCCTCTACCCCAGGATCAGGTTCCCACTGAGTTACACCCAGGATCAACAATTTCTCCAGGGCTGTTTGTTACCACCAAGGTAAGTAACAAGAATCCCACCCATTCCAATAAATCAGGTCTGCATCAATCCACTGGAGTAGTATCCAAGCAAGGAGCTGTTTTTGGAAACAAGCTGTAAAGGAGAGGGCTGATTGTTTTGTGGCCTGGAATGATGCAAACCTGAGCCTGAGCATCATCAGTCCAAACCCCCCTGGGGCTCTGCTCTCACACCCAAAGGCAGGCTCTGCAGGGACAGAGAGACACTGCAGTTTGCTCCCCTCACAGAGGATTTTCTGCACAGCTCCAGAAGCACAAGGGGTGCAGAGCTGGCTCCGGGCTCCCCACACCCCCTGTGCCCCACAAATCCCTCCTCCTGCCCACTGACCCCTGAGGACAGGGCTCCTTCCGCGTGGCTCTGGGGCCAACAAACAAACAAACAAACAAATAAATAAACAAAGCTCAGTGTCCAGGTGTTTTCCATCGACCAGGGAAACCTGTGAGACGCCTGCAGACCTCCTTCCCTTCTGGCTGCCTGGAGAGACCTGTGTGGGGCAGGGTGGGAGAGAGCCGTGCTGTGGGATGCCACCCATCCTCTGGTGGCTCCTCTGGTGACCCCTGGCCCTGGAGCCCAGCTCTTTATCAGAGTCACTGTCCTCCTGTCACCGTCTAGGAGCCTGCTCTCACTCACAGGAGCTGAGAAATGGGATTTCAAGTGTAACTGTTTGGTTTGGCCTGAGTATTAGGAATATTCACAGAGAACCAGCAGCGGCAGGAGGGCCCTCCCCTCCCTCCCTCCCCGTCGGGTGTGTCCCAGCCCTGCTCCCTGGTTCCCCCCAAGCCCAGCAGGGAAAGCTCCCGTGCTCAGGTGCAGAGCACAGAAACCTCCCTGGCTGAGGCCAGCTCCTCTCCGCTCCAGGGGACAGCAGCCCCCGGGGGATGACTCTGGTGTAGGGGGATGTGGGAGGAAGGTGACCTTAGGGGCACCAGGGTCCTTAGCCAGCCTCTGCCCGCCCCGGTTCAACCCCACAGCACAGACGGGCCCTTTCTCTGCTTTGACTATTTCCTAAAAAAAAAAAAAAGGGGGACCACAAATGAGATGGCACTGCAAATATTTGCAGATTCAGAGCAGTTAAGCTCTGAAAAACTTCAGCTTGCAAAACTTTTGCTGAAATGTGGCTTCTGCCCAGTCGGTGGTTATTTCTCTGCAGGGAGGCTCTGCCCTCCCTCTCTCCCACCCCTGCTCCGGGCTGAGTCGGCAGTGGGGGGAGCAGGTGAAGGAGTTTTGTATCCAAAAGTACTTTATTTAAAGCTTTAGGAACATTTAAATGTATTGTCAGTCGTATTTAGCACAACTATACAGAATGCTAAGTTTAAATTGGAGCTGGATGCTCACACAGGAGGCACAAATTCCCTGTGCTCGCCTGCCCTGGCTGTGGACAGGACGTGAAGGGCTCTGTCCTTTGCAGCCCCACAAGTCAAAATCCTCTCCTTGCTGGGGGAAGGATCATCCCATGCCTACCCTGAATTTCAGTTCTAATACCGACACTAAAGGCTCCCATATGTTTCGAGCTGTTTGATGCATTAATTTCATGCTTTTGCTCCTGACACTGGAGAGGCACAGGATTTTGTTAAGCTGTTTAATTGCAGTAAATTTCTTGAGCAGACAGTGTTTTATGAGCTGCAGAAATACCTGCAAGGCTTGAGCAGGTGCCAGCAGTCCCAAAAGCCTGAAGTAAGTGTGTGCTGGAACAGAGACTTCGTGAATTACAGTTCACAGATCACAAAACCAAAACTCAGAACATGCTGCAGTGCCACTATCCCTTGTCCACAGTTCTCTGCAGCTCTCTTGGAGCCCCTTTACGTTCTGGAAGGTATCTACAAGGTCTCCCTGGCCTCTTCCATTGTGAATGAAGTGAGCAGAGACCACCCCGCAGCAGGGAGGGTGGAGGGGATGACCCAGCCCTGCCCTCCCAGCCCCTAGGAGTGAGGGCTGGGGAAGAGGGGAGTGCTCCCCCCAAAAGCCCTCCTCTCCCCATGCCTCTGCTCTGACATTTGCCCAAGCTCCCACTGCATTCTCCTGCAGCCAAGAACCACCTCTTCCCCACTGCCACCCACTGAGTCTCGGCTGTTTGGGAACCCTGCCTGGGCTGGAAGGGGATCCTCTTCTCCCCTAGAGCTCCCTAGGCAGGGGACAGGGGAGGGTTACCCACAGAAACAGGGTTCTACTGAAAATCCCACCTCTCATGTGTAAATGTGGGTCTCCAAATGCAGCAGAAGTGCCACCTCTGGGGGCTGGCAGAGACCTCGCCCCCTCTGCTCCTTCCCTGGGCTCCTGGAGGCACCTCGGTGTCTCCAGAACGTCCCCACGCTGTGACAGGGCTGCTGGGGGCACGGCAGGCACCCAGGCACAGCTGTGCCCCACACACATCCCAGCTCAGCCGGGATCTGCCCCACTCCCAGCCGTGCAGCAGGGCTCTGGGCAGGTGCACGGCTCCCCTGCTCTGCCCTGCAGCAGCTCCAGCTTCACCAGCCCTCACCTCGCAGGTACTGCAACCCCAGCGAGCAAACACCAGCAAACGGAGCCTGAGGAGAACCAGAGTCTGCTGAGCAGAGCCCCCAGCAGCTGTGAGCTCCCTGGACACTCACCTGGGTGAGGAAATATTCCAGTTCTCTGGCACATCACAGAGATACTCAGTGTGACAGAACAGACTGAGCAGACAGCTGCCAGCCTGGCCTGCCCGCGGCTTCCAGTGAGGATCAGGAGCATCACTTGATGCAGGGAACAGACATGACCTGCAGGGACTCAGTGCCAGGTCCTGGGACAGAGCCAGACCTGAGGGGCACCGGGAGAGCTGTGGGACACGGAGCAGAGCCCAGGGCAAGGAGCTGCTGGCTCCCAGGGGAAGGTACAGCTCCCTGGCACTTGCAGGGGTCAGTTCAGCTCCCTGGCACTTGCAGGGGAAGGTACAGCTTCCTGGCACTTGCAGGGGTCAGTTCAGCTCCCTGGCACTCCCAGGGGAAGGTACAGCTCCCTGGCACTTGCAGGGGTCAGTTCAGCTCCCTGGCACTCCCAGGGGAAGGTACAGCTTCCTGGCACTTGCAGGGGTCAGTTCAGCTCCCTGGCACTTGCAGGGGTCACTGAAGTATTGTGAGGGTAAAGTGCCATTGAAGCATCCCAGGGACACACACACACACACACACACACACACACACACACACACACACATACTCTGCCCCCCAGGGCAGCTGAGGCTGTAAAGCTGTTTGCCACAAAATTCCTGACATTCCAGCTCCAGAGCCCCCCTGCCCCTCTCAGAGGGTGACCCCCTGGCCCTGTGTGCCCACTCACTGGCTTTGCATCGTTGCACAGGACAAAGCCCCGGCTGCAATTTCAGATCGTTTGCTTTCAGCAAGTTGATCAAATTCCTCAAACCCACTGCCCTGGCACAGTGGCTGTAGCCTGTTAGCCTAATTACAGTAAGGATTTAAAAACCACAAACACCCCTTGTTTTTGACCACAACTGTAGGTTTAGTACGCCAGAAGTTACTGCTGAGATGTGTTATTTCCAAAAGCCTGCTGCAAGATCTTAGTCATAAGGAGGTTGGACAGACTCGATAAAAAACAGCCCAGCCCAGCCCAGCCCAGCCCAGCCCCTCCTCTCCAGGTGCACCGTGCACCTCCCACCCCTGGGCACAAGGGAATATCTTCCTTGGGCTGTGCTGGATGCAGGAGGACATGGAGGTGCTTGCAAGTGAATAGTCAGACTCTTACATTTTTTAACCTTCCCCTTCTCCTGTATTTCCAATGCCCCCAGTCCTGGTGGGAGCTCGGGGAGCCCGCTGGCCCCGCTGTGGCCCAGCTCAGACCCTGCTCTGGCTGCAGGTGCTGCACAGCAGGCTGGCATTGGCCAGGGTGAAGGGTTTGCCCGTCAGCAGCGTCTCGCACTCCAGGCAGGCAAAGTGCTTCTTGTGCCAGGCCAGCCCTTCCACCTGCTGGTAGTCCTCCGAGAAGATGATCTACGGGACAGACAGACAGACAAACTGCTTATTTCCACCACCTCACCAAGCTGGAGCATGGCAGGAGCAGGGAGACCCAGCCCCACACCTCCACCTCAGCCGTGGAGGTCAGGGATACAAAATAATCACAGAATGGTTTGGGCTGGAAGGGACTGTAAAGGTCACCTTGTCCCAACCCCCTGCCCTGGGCAGGGACACCCTCCACTGGCCCAGGTGGCTCAGAAGCCACTGAGCCTGGCACTGGCAGCAGCAGAGGGCCCCTGGGGGGTTCC
>VXBQ01015986.1:184351-199355 GCA_013400175.1 Phainopepla nitens
GCTGTTATAAACTGTTTCATCCTCAGAAAACAGACTGGGTGTTTTTATGGTGTTTCAGATTACTTTTTGTTTGTTTGTTCTCGTAAAAACAAACCCCATTCTGCCCGGGAAAGCAAAGCAGCACACACAGACCTGCTTTGCACAAAAATGCCAGCACACCCTCCCTCGCTGGCACTACCATGACACTTCCCCATGAAATTTGGTAACGTAGCTGCTGAGAAGACTAAAACCCATGAACATCAAAACCCGTGAGCAGCTCTCCATCGCCTTGTGCTGGGACAGGGAGAGCTGCAGGGAGTGAGTCAAAGGCACCCCAGAGCTCCGTGGGGCTTGTGCAGAGAGTTCACAGTGAAAGATCATCCTTTACTAATTAATGAAATCACCATAATGCAGGAAAAACTCAGGCAGCAGTTGGGTCTGTGACCCTGCCAGCCACCAATGCCAGCTGACTGCTGATTTCACAGCAGGGGGAAGGCGTTTGGTCACTGATGGCCTGTGACATAGGAAGGAAATGCCCAGAAACTGCCCAAAATGAAGTCTCTGGGTTAACTGGCCCCTACCTGACCAGCAGAGTAAACCCCTCAGTGTCAGGCTGGGTGAGTGCCTGTGGGCCATGGGGGCTGCAGAGTTAACTTCTCCTGGCCAGGAACAAGGGAAGGGAGTTTCCCACTCTGGCATTTTCCTATTGCAGTGTGCAGAGTGACAGGGCAGCCAGTTGGGCCCCTGCCATCCCCTGTTAGACCAGCATCCAGCTGCAATGCATTTGCTTCTTACTGGGCCAGCACTTCAAAACTTCATCTGAAAAATCCCAGCCAAGGGATTTAACTGCTTGTGGCACATGGGCTGCTTCAGGCTGGGCTTTTCAACATAGGAATGCTTGCACAGCACTGAACTGTTCAGCATGTCAGGAAAAACTTCCCAGTCCCTTCCACCTTGGCTGCTCTCAGGCAGAGAGCAGCGCTGCTGGGCGGAATTCCTGACAGGAAATTTGGAACAGCAGCAGACAGTGACTTCAGGGAAGCAGGGCTTCTTCCCCACGTCTGGGGGTGCAAGTTAAAATCACTGCACACTGGGATATCAGACACGACACTGGGCACGCCGTGCCCCGGTGCAAAGGCAGGGTTCATGTCCAGTGTCCTGGGAAGGTTGCTGCCCTGTGGGAGAGGGTGGCACTTGGGAACAGCTGTGGGGGAGCTGTGGGATGCTGGGGCAGTGACCTGGGGCACAAGTGGCTTTCCCAGCCATGAGGAATCCTGCCAGGAATGACAGGAGAGAGGACAGGAATTCCCTGCCTGCTGCTCCCGGGCTCACACAGGCAGTGCCCCACAAAGACTGACCTCGAGTGAGTGTGCAGGAGCACCAGGACAGCACCAGCTCCAGCACAGCAGCACGTGGGGGGATCCCAGCAGGAGAAATCCTTCCCCCAGTGATTGCCAAGACTGAAGAACACTTACACCAGAGCGGGGGGCCAGCAGGGGCTCCTGGAGCCTCCTGGTTCTCTGCACCCCCAGGATCTCCATTCCCAACACAAAGGGTCTGTGCTCAGAGTGAGGAAAGCAAAGCCTCAAGGCTTTTTTAAAGGCTTCCTTAAACCCTCTCAGGGGCAGGTTTCAGTATCTGCCCACACATGTAGTGGGATTTCACTCCCTGACCAAGGGAATGCTTAAAGTTATAATGGCAGATGTCATAAAAATGTGTCCAGAGAAAAGATTAGGGGAAAAAAAAAATCCAACCTGACACCAAAAACTGCCATGAAGAATAAGAAAGAGTTGCTGCATTTGCTGCTATCACTTATTGTTATGGCCAATGCTTCACTCTGTTGCCTGAGTGCAGGTAATTTGAGAGAAGAGCATTTTAGTTTTCACTGTTCACTGCTGGATCTTGGGGCTATTTTATGACCTGTTCTTTTCACTCTCCCCAAGGACCTGAGTATCTGCTTCATGACTTCTGCAGGCATGGCTTAACAAGAACATGCTCTGAACTTCCTCCTATTATTGACCATCCACTTCAGCAAAACAAGGTTAAAAGGCATCCCAAGTTCCCAGCCTGCCTTCAGGAGGAAAGCACTGCACAGAGGCACTTTGCACTCGCAGCCTTTTGGCCCAAATCCCTTTGAAACTATCCCGAGAGTGGCTGACATCCAACGCTTCTCCTCAAACTTTGGCATGTCGATCTGCAAGCCAGAATTTGTCAAGGTTGTCTCCAAAGCTCCTGCTTGTTGTTTACTTGAACCAAGATACATTCCAGCCTGCCCAGGCACTATAAAGAGATCAAAAACTTTCATAAAGTTTTTGGACATCCCCCATCAGGAGGGTGGGCTCGGGCTGGGGGCTGAGTTCTGCATCCAGCTCTTTTTACCCTGAGCTCTCTTTCTAAAACCTAAACAGAAACATTTGGTTTAATATTTTGGTACCCTGGAGCTGCCCCTTACCAGCAGCACAGGGATGGAGCTGGACGCTGCAGGAGGGGGAGATCTGGGCTCCCTAGGGCTGCATTTGGGATCACCCCAAACACACACTGCCAAAAGGGCAGGTTCAGGGCCATGGAAGACAAAATCAGCCCAGAAGCCTTGCCAGAAGGAGGGAAAGGGAAGGGAAGGGAAAGGCAAAGAAGGATGAAGCATCCCCAGCACACAGCTCACCCCCCACCCAGCCTGTCCAAGGCCCTCAGGGCAATTGGCTTTTAAGGCAAATTAACCACCCTGGCTCTGGGGGCTGTGGCTGCACTTTCACATCTGTATCTCAAATTCTTCTTTAAAAAGGTCTGGTTGCATTTTCAGCAGCTTTCAGCTATTTGTATCAACAGCTTGCAGCTATTTGTTTCATCTGAGGAGCAGAAGCTCAGAATACAGAATGCTTTTACACCCCAGCACAGTGAAAAGCCAGCTAAATGCTTTCCTGCATGAAATGCTCTGCTGGCTCACGCTGCCACATGCTGAAAACCACTTCCACCCTTCCCACACAGCTGGTCCAGATGGAAACCAGGCACGGGAGGGAGGTGGGGCTGGGCTGGGGGCTTGGTTTTGGATCCAGCCCTCAGAACGGGACCACACTCCCTATCTCACCTTTTTACCCTGAGCTCTTATTAACCTGTTTTTTTTATTTGGACCAGATTATGCTTAAGCTGTAAGGAAAAAATTCCCAGCTTCAGAGCTCGATATGAGAGTTTCCACTGCACTGGGCAGTGGGCAGAGCTGCTGTCCATGCAGGCAGGAGCTCTCAGGCACAGAGCTCAGCTCCCAGCCAGGCTGGCACACTGGGCACAAGGAGCCCTCCCACTGCTGCTCCTGGGGGCAGGCAGCTCCTCAAAGCTGCTGGAACAGGGATGGGCTGCTGTTCTCCATCAAAGGAGTGTGAGGGACCTGGGAATGGGGCCACTGTCCAGGGAAGGACTCCTTCAGCAGTGCAGGGATGCTCGGAGAGCAGAAGAGGAGGAGCCCTGAGGCACAGCCACCCAGCTGTCCACCAGCCCCATGTGCTCACCACACCCCTTCCCACACCTCTGCTTGCCCAGCCCAGACACTCCTAGAAGGCCTGGAGGAGTCGTTCTCACATCCAGCCTGGAGCTTCGGAGCGGGCATGGGCTGCACAGGGCTGCAGGGATGGGGTCCCTCCTCAGCCACGCTTTTACTGCAGATGAGCTTTACCAAAAGAGTGAGCTTTCTAGTTGTAAAATCCATTAAAGACTTCTCCTGGAAACGTAAACAAACCTATAAAACCCAGAGGCATTCCATCCCCCTCTCCCACCACCTACTCTGCTTATTTACACAGCTTTCCCCAGCACGGAGCGCTCTGTGCATCTCTGCCTTCTGGGCCACACCACCCTTGCTCTGTTCGCCGCAGAGCCGAGTTCTGCTCCCCAGGGAGCGACCCCGGCCCGCCGTGGGTCCCTTACCAGCTTCTGGGTGAGCCCTGGGGGAGCCCACTCGTAGGTGACGGTGTCGAAGGTGGGGTCCTTGCCCGAGATGTTGGGGTTGGTGACGATCATGCGGTTCCTCTTGTAGATGCGGGCGCCGTCGCCGCCCTTGAGGCGCGCCGTCAGCGTGGCGTAGCGCGAGCCCGCCAGCAGGAGCCCGACCTTGCGGTCATCGTCCAGCTCCGAGCTCAGGCCGTGCTCCTCCTGGCTGCACTTGCACGACTTGCAGATCTTCCTGTGCCAAGGAGAGCACCCCGGGCTGAGCTGGGCCTGGCGTCCCACAGCGGACCTCCCGAGGGTCCAACACAGCCCGGGCTTAGGGCACGGAGAAAAGGCTCAGGGTGGAATGGGCTGGGTTGGGAGAGACCCTAAATCCCACCCAGTGCCACCCTGCCACGGCAGGGACACCTCCCACTGTCCCAGGGTGTCCCAGCCCCAGTGTCCAGCCTGGCCTGGGGCACTGCCAGGGATCCAGGGGCAGCCCCAGCTGCTCTGGGCACCTGTGCCAGGGCCTCACACCCTGCCAGGAACAATTCCTGCCCAAAATCCCATCCAGCCCTGCCCTCTGGCAGTGGGAATAGATTCCCTCTTGTTCTGGCACTACAAAATCTGCTGCCTCCCACCCACGGGGAGCTGCTGCTTTCCCTGAACTCTGGAAGCCCCTTCAAGCATCACTGGATTGGAGATTGTTCTCCTCACCAGACTCCAACAGACCAGCACCAACCTTGCCTATTATAAATCCTTACGTGCCATTAAAAAGTGACTGCTGGAAGGAACTGATGCTTAATTGACTGTAATTTGAACTATAACAGGTATAAATCACACAGACAAGTGTCTGAGGACACTCTGGTGGCCAGCACTGCCATCAAGCACTGATACCAAAACGGGCAAAGTGACTCTGACACAACTCCGGGGATTTCAGCAGGATCTTGCAGTAAGAATGAGCCCAACCAGCCTTTAATGGAGTCAATTAAAAAAAATGGTTGTGCTTCCACCAAATGAGTGCTTTAAAGTTTGGATTTCACACAGCTGAGGTATCACAAGTGGGAGCTGAAGGCATCCAAGGCATTCCAGCTGCAGAGCACAGCCCCCCTGCACCAGCAGCACGGGCCCAGGGAGCTCCCAGGAGCAGAGAGGAGCCCAGTGTTTGTGAGGCAGCTCAGAGGGCACTAATTCTCTTTTAATTAGTGACATCTGGATGTCTGCATTCCATTTCAAAGCCCCTCTGTTGACCTGCTGGGGCAGGCAGCAGCCCCTGCCCTGAGCTGGGCACTGTCCTGGTCTGCTCCCGCCAGCTCGGATACCAGCTGCTATTCACCCGAATTTGTGCTTTTAAGAGGAAAAACTGGAAATAAAGTATCAAATAAGGAGCTGTTCTGTCACTAGGCACACGCCAGTGGGGATGCAGGAGAGGAGCAAGGTTTTACCTCCAGGAGTGTGGCTCGAAGCCGGTGCACAGCCCTCGGCAGCGCAGACAAGGCACACCTCTTCCCCCCTGCGGCTGGCTCCCCGACATCTGCAAAAGACAGGACACCCAGCTGCAAGGGCGGGCTCATTCTCAGGGCCTGCTGAGAGCACTGGGAGTGTACACTGCCCTTCAGACAGCGATTTCTTCAGCCATTCCTTGCGTCCTGGGAAGCCTCAAATCTCCCAAGCTCCGTTTGACCGTGTCCATGCAACCCTGCTGCAAGTTTATTGAAGCATGCCTGGGATGCAGGTTTTCCCTGCAAAGTGAGGGAAGCTGGAGGGGCTGGCACATTAAACCCAGGGCACATGCTCACACCCTGGACAGCCACCTCCACCTCATCCACAGAGACCTCAGGTCCCATTTAAAGGCACTTTTGATCAAGTTTGTAGAGTTCACACACTGCACGTGGATCTGTGCGGGTCAGAAGGCCAGGCAGGAGACACAGAGGTGCGCTGCCATAACCCGATGCTAAACTTGCTTTCCTGCACCTTGGACTTCCTTGGTCTTTCTGCAAGTGTCTTTTGGGAATGTGGCATGTTTCCATGCCTCTGGCACTGGGGGTGTTTACCACGTAGGGGTGGTTTCCAGAGTGAACAGCAAACACCGTGGGGAAATGCTCTGGGGAGGAGACCTGGTGGTGCAGTGACATGAGGGCTGTGGTTGTGCTGCACTTTTTGCCGCTCACTGAAAACAGATGAAAGTCACCCATCTATGGGTGTTCACTGCTGCAGAGACATCCTAATGACCTCCCAGCTGGAGAAAGACGAGCAAAAACCCACGCCCATAACGCTGGGAAATAAACCCATTTACTGCCTGCCCCACAAATTAATCAAACATGGCTTTTTGAAGGTGAGGAACGCAGCGGGGTACGGCGGGAGACAAAAACAAAGCCCTGCAGGAGGCACCAGGGAGAGGTGACACCGCCAGATGCCACATTTATCTCAGCCTGGATGTTTGGACAGGAGCTGCCAGGCTCCTGCCTGGAGGACATGCTTGATCCCTGTAAAAACGAGCTGAGGGGAACGAGGACAGTGCCAGGCCCAGCAGGAGCAGTGGCAGCACCACGGGAGCGTCACCCCAGCTCAGCAGATCCCAGAGCACCCGGCTCCACCACCTCCAGCAAACCCCAACCCCTTCCCCAGGCAGCACTGCCAGCGCTGGGCAGGCTCCTGCCCACTCTGGCCACCACAGTCTGCATCTCCCACTGGGGCTCGTGACACAGGTCTCACCACTCCCAGCCCTTCTGGGGACACTGATCAGATTTTGTAAAATGTCTATGATCACCCTAGAGACACGAGCTTGTTCTAGGAACTGACTCTTCTGCCACCTTTCACCTGGAATTTGCATCTCAATCTTCACCTGCAGCTTGTCCCAATATTTTGGAGCCAATGAAAAGACCTCTCACCCCCAGAGTTCATAAAAATACATCTTAAAATTGCCGTAACATGCCCAAATACTCCCCTCTGCCTCTAATATCCTAATGGAGGATGTTTTGATTCTTCAGCCACGTGCCAGGTGCCCACTAACTGATGGGGTTTGGCTGCCTCTGATCTCAGGGAGTCAAACAGGAGCTGAGGATCAGCGAGGGACTGCAAGTGGTGGTTTATCTAAAATACAAACATCTGGATTAAATAAACTCATTTGGAAAAGGTCCATTCACACAAGGGAAAGGCACAGGGAGAAGAGTGGTCAGCAGCACGAGGCAGCACAGGAGCCTCCCAGACAATCTGGCACTGGAGCTGACACTGGCAGTGCCAGTGCAGGAACTCACAGCCCCAGAGGGTGCCCAGCAAGCTCAGACCCCTCTGGGCCAGCATCTCCTGGAGGTTCTGAGCCCAGGCAGGCTCTGCTGGGGGAGAGGGTCATTTCTCCCTCCTTCAGGAGCAGATCTGAGGCACTCTCACTCCCAGCCCTGCGCAGGGGCCAAGCACAGCAGGCGCCAGTGCCCGGTCACTGCACGTCCTGCCCCGGCCCCGAGCTGCTCCTCACGCTCTGCTGCGCTCCTCACATCGGCATAAAAGGAGATTTCTCCTGAAAAATTGTGCAAGACACTGCAAAATCCCCAAACCCGGTAAGATAATGTGAAACAAATGCTCTGACTGTCCCAGGCTCCACCTATGCCCAAGCCCATGCGAGAACTGCGGCTAAACTTTGGCATCACCTTAAGACAAAGAGTCTGGAGACGTTTGTAATGCTGTAAAAAAGTGCCAGAACCCCCAAACCAGGCCTGTGCCAACAAACTGGCTGAAGAAAAGCAAATCCTGCTCACCAGGACTAGATAGACACTCCTTGCAAGATTTCTGTTTTGGCTTTCTGTGCCTCACAGCATTCTTGCTGCTAGAAGAAAGCAAGCAAGTCAGGGCAGAGGAAATTCTTGGGTAGTGAAATGATAGGGATTCGAGGCTGTTCTACCCACAAAAACATTGCTGAGCAGTGTCAGGAGCACACCAGTAACACCATGGTTTGCTGCTACACTGGCCAAAGGCAGGGCCATCTTTGCTGAGCAGCTGGAAAATAGAGAGCCTGGAATGACAAGTGACAAGCAAGGAACCCAAACACGGCTCCAGCTTGGTTTAGAGCTTGAGGACTCCTCTGGAAAGGAGCACTGAGCTTCCCTGGCAGCTCTGGTGAGATGGAATCCTGGCCAGGAGCTCCAGCCCCACAGCCTGCTCTGTTTGCTGCTCAGCTGAGACCCCACAGGGGTCTTTGTTCTGTCACCTTCTGGCCAGCCCAGCACCCCCTGGCCACGGACCCTTCGCCAAAGGCTCTACTGGAACCAGTCTGACAGCTGGGTTTGGTGCCAGGGACTGTCCTCAGGGGCAGCAGAGCCTGTAGAACTTGGGCCTGAAATCACCTTCAGAGTTTCAGTAAGCTTGGCCAGTGTGGTGGTTAATCCAGGAATGAGCACACATCCCATCTCACACCCCATCCTACACCCCATCCCACATCCCATACCCCACAGCCTATTCCACACCCCACAGCCCATCCCACACCCCACACCCCATACCCCATCCCACACCCCATACCCTATCCCACACCCCATCCTACACCCCATCCCACATCCCATACCCCACAGCCCATCCCACATCCCATACCCCACACTCTATTCCACACCTCACACCCCATCCCACACCTCACACCCCATCCCACATCCCATACCCCACACCCTATTCCACACCCCACAGCCCATCCCACACCTCACACCCCATCCCACACCCCCCAGGTCCCCCCGGGGCAGGGCAGCACTCAGCTCTCTGTGTGCCGTGCTCGGTGCCTCGAGTGTCACCGGGCAGATCCGGGGCAGGGTGAAGGTGTCCCCGGGCAGTTATCCCTCCTGGCCCTGCTGCCTGAGGCACCCGTGGCTCTGCAGCCCCCAAAAGGGCTGTGGGGACACAGTGCCACTGCCACAGGCCCAGAAGGGACTGGCAAAGGGCGCCCTGCTGCTTCCACAGAGCCTTCTGGATCCCAAAAGCATTTATTGCACAACACCCTATTTGGAGACTGAAAACGGTGCTGGAGACACGTAACTACCTCAAGTATGTTTTCCCCTCCTTTTTAGGGAGGGAAGAGGAAGAGCTGGTTTCCAAAAAGTTGCTCCAAGTTCACAACAGCCCTTCAGAGGCGAGGGCCTCGCTTCACCTCTCCCTGCAGCCAGTGCTCCCCGTGGCCACCACAGCTGCATCCCCAGCCCTCATGAGCCTCGCATCACACAGCCTCCCCTAACCCACAGCCTGGCAGCACAGGGCTCCAGGGAGGCTGAGGGACCTCCAGAACCCTTTGGGGGGGCTCCTCCAGCTGCAATGAGTTCTGAAGATTTACAGCCAGCTCTGAACCAGACCCATGAACTAAGGAACGGGAGAAAGCCACACAATATCCTCATGGGTGGGACCAGTCTGCTCAGCACAATTGCTGAGGGACAGGGATGGAGAGCAGATCATTTGTTGTCATTATTTGACTATAATAGAGCTGAGCTTGCACAATAACAGCGGGCTAGCTCCAACTCCCTGAAGGATTTGGGGCTAGCTCTGACTCCCTGAAGGATTTGGGGCTAGTTTAACCTTTCTGAAGGATTTGGGGCTAGCTCAACCTTCCTTAAGGATTTGGGGCTAGCTCTGACTCCCTGAATGATTTGGGGCTAGCTCTGACTCCCTGAAGGATTTGGGGCTAGCTCTGACTCCCTGGATGATTTGGGGCTAGTTTAACCTTTCTGAAGGATTTGGGGCTAGCTCCTTATGGATTTCCAACAACTGGAGAGTGCAAGGGTTTACAGCCAACACAGGAGGAGTGTGTGCCAGCAAGGGGAATGCTGTGTGCTCCAGTGCACACCCAGGACATTTGCTAAATTCTTCCTGCTCTGCTGCTGACCAGCAAACAGTGGTTTGGGTTGCAGGGAGCTCAAAGTCCAGCACCCTCCCTGACTGCACCCAAGCTCTGGTGAGGTCCAGCCCCAGGTGTGCTCAGGCACCAGCTCCCAGTCCTGCACAGAACAGCCCAAATCGTGCCCCGAGCCTCCTGCAGGAGGGCTCAGCTCGGGTGGGACCCTTGGGGCTGTTCTGGATTTCAGGAGAGGCTCCCTGACAGCAACTGCCAGGGGAAAAAATCTGAGCAAGGCAAGCAACTGCCCTGAGAAGGGCATTAACCAAGAAACACATTCACTACTGCAGTTCTGAGAAAAGCAAAGGGATATTTTGATTTATTTTCTTCTCATTTTCATAGAAAACATCCATTGTAATCTTGACCTGCAAGCAATTTGTTTCCCTGCCAGATTCCAAGCAAGCATTATCCCAATTACCACACTCAGAAAAAAAAAATCCCTTCCAAAAGGCTGTCTTTCATCTCAGATTCTCTCTATTGGATTTATTCAAGGCATCAATGAATGGGTTGATATCATCTGGAATACTGGAAGCACTTATTGTACTAAACTTTGCAGAGTAAGAAGTTTGCTGCCTTTCATTTTAGCAACATAAAGACCAGGTAAAGGCACTTGTACTGGAGGAAACTATTTCAGTGGAGCTGCCAGATCCCAACCTACAGCACGACAGAGCTCCAGGAACCAGGGCCTCTGCAAATACCTCCCTCTTCCAAGAGCACATAGCTGGCAGCATTCCTTTCCTCACTAACAATGTGTGAATTAATGATAAGAGAAGGGCAAATGCTGAAAAATCAGATTTTTTTCACAAGCCAGACAGTGCTTCAGATACTTGGACTTAATTATAAATCCAAACCAAGATATGAGGAAGTGTCTGGAATGGGAAGAACCTCCCCCAACTTAATTAAAGAGCAGATGTGCAGTTCCAGAGCACTCAGGTCAGGGTCTCAGGGTGAGCTCCAGTTACCTGCCCAGAACCAGCAGGGTCCTTCCCGTGTCCCACAGGAGGAGAAGGTTCTGGGTGGCATTCCTGGATGCCCCTGGAATGGGGGCCCTCAGAACACCGACAGGATGCACCCATGGAGCTGCTTCCATCAAATTTCCATGTCATGGATTTAGGACTAAACATCTCCTCAGCAGGAGGAGAAGGGTTTGACAGTGGAGGAAACAGGAGGAAGCTGAGGGTGGGCTCGAGGGCAGGGCCATGCCTGTCCCTGTCCCTGTCCCTGTCCTGCACTGCAGCCTCTCTGTATCAGCCCCAGCTCCACAGTCTCATTTTCTCTGGAAAATGGAGGTGGTTTTGAGCAACACATTTGCAGCTCTTCAGAAGGAGCACATGAACAAGTCCAAGTGAATCCTGTGGCTGCTGATGCCCTGAACCCACGGCAGAGGCTGAGGGACTGTGCCACCCCAAATGCTGGCCAGACACAGGCAGCCAGCAGGATGCTTTGCAGAGAATTCACTTTCCCGTGTCCATCTGATGTAACCAAGCCATGGAGCCAGTGCTGGGAGTAGGTGAGATGGTGAAAGTATGGGGATCAGGCTGGGACCAGCATTAGGAAACTCCAGCTCTCCAAAAACTGCAAATAGCTGCCTGGAAATATTCCCCTTTCTCTGAGCCCCATCTCCAAATGGAACAGTAGCTCCAAGATGGGACATCTGAGAACTGCCTTTCCTGGATGGCTGAAATACAGTATTTCCTTTTTTTAAAAAAAGGAGAAAAACCCCAGCCTAAACAAATATTCCAGACACTGCCTCTCTGCAGGAGCAGAGGGATTTTGTAATTTGTAAATTGCATTTTATTGGACTCAGTTTAGCTCTGAGTCCAAGTCCCACAATAAGGTCTTTAACCCCTGTGCTGCTCTGCGATTCCATGTCTATAAATACTTGCCCAGAGCATGTTTCTCCATTAAGATCCACATCTGCTTCCTCCCCTGGGCTCCAGCACTGCTCTGCGAGCAGGGATGCGGTCCCAGCAGGACAAACCAGCTCTCAGGGCAGCCACAGCCAGCTCCCCAGGCCAGCAGCCACGTGTGACCTGTCCCCAGCCCGGCACCAAGCTCCTCACGCTCCAGGGCTGGCTCTGCACAGTCCCAGCTCCAGCATGGAACTGAGCTGAGCTCCTGCCAGAGGCAGCCACCACCAGGAACGATGAGCACGAGAGCTCTGCAGGGACAAACAGCTCCCAGGGCTGTCACTGGTCACAGCTTCGTGGTCCAAGCCCACAGAGCCGAGCTTGAGCTGGTTTTTACAGCCCTGACAGAGTTTACACAAAGTAGCAGCAGCAGCACCTTCGAGGGTGCTCACCTCACTCAGCATCCTCACCACCACCCACCCAAACTGCTCACAGAGCTCTGGGACACGACAGAGGCGTCTCAGATGTGTCCCACAGACAATCTCCGGGCAGAAGCCCCTGCTACGTGGGAGCTGAGCATCCTTCCCACAGAGGCAGGCCCCTGCCAGGCTGTGGGAACAGCTCAGGCTCAGCCCAGGCACCCTGCACAGCCTGACCAGGGCACCCAGGTTATGGAATCACGAACCTCAAAGCTCAGTTTCCAGCTGAGATGGCAAGTCCCCAAAAGCTCCAAGGTTTAGGACATTACCAATGCAAGCTCCCAGTCCCGAGCAGCGCTCCCATCCACACCTGCAGGGACCTGCAGAGGGCTCTGCAAGCATCCAGGTACTTTGCTGGTGGACAGGGAGCTCCTGCCTCTCCCTGAGACCCCCAGACCAGACCCTGGAGCCCACCGATCCCGGCAGCAGCAGCCCTTCCCTGCTGCCCTGCAGGATGCTTTGGGTGTTTGCAAGTCCCATGCCAAAGTACCAAAGAAAGAAAAAGTTAAAGAACCAAAATCTGTACGAACTGAGTAAACTTTACCTTGGCTTTGATGGGTGCTTTCAGCTCCGTGGGTTATTTTGCTCTGACAAGAAGGGACAGAGTTTAGAGAGAACAGCACACAAGCCCCAGAGCCTGCCTGGCCAGCTGGGCCCGCTCCAGCGCTGGCTGTGCCAGCCATCGCCTTCTCCCTGCTCTGAGCTCTAACTCTCCGCTCAGAATTTCATCTAAACAAGTCCTGTGCCAAACAGAACGCTGTCCCACTCATGCTGCTTTAATTTCCTCAGAAAGAATCCCAGCATACGCTAGGCAAGACATCAACAATAATTAAACCCAACAGTGATTGAAAATCAAATTTTCAGGGCCTTGCAACGAGCTCTAATGAGTTCCAGACCTGCCTTCCCCGACTTGCTCAGACTGGCTGTGTGACACTGCCAAGCTAAATTAAAGTTTGACAGTGTTCCACACCATGCCCAGAAAAAGTGCCCGTCTTAGGATTCAGGAAATGAAACAGCCGTCTGCTGCAGAGACACCCATTTGTGTTTGGACGTAGATTATTCACACGCTGATACAGGGTCTGTATTATTCTTTTCCCTTGTTTTCATTATGTCATTTCACATCCCTTTTGAAGTACAAACGAGCTGGGATGTCTTTTTTCAGCCTGCAGCGTTGAGGTGAGAGGAGGCAGGCAGCTGGGCAGTGCAGAGCCCGGGCATCCCCTGCCCAGGGCGCCCCGGGAGGGTCCCCCAGCAGCACTGCAGCCTGCCTCTGCTTTAAGGGACACTAAAGGTGACACCTTGTCCTGTGCCCTTCCACCACGGGAGCTGAGCGTCCAGCCGCACATTTTGGGCAGTCTCTGGCGGTTTCTGCGCTCACAAGCCTTTCTGGGGTGCACTGTGACCCTCTGACACGCCCTGTGAGCCCTGCCTGCTGCACCCTGCGAGGGTGCTCCAGGAGCTCCTGGGAGAGGGCTCCAGGGCAGGAACAGCCTCGCCAGGGCTCACCCCACAGCGGGGATTTGCTCAGCCCTCCCTGCTGCCCAAATCCAGCCCTGCTCCTGCACTCCCCCCAGGGACCCCCAGCCTGGGGCTGCTGGCAGGACCCTCCTTCTCCAGCCAAGGCAGGACCTGAGCTGCTGCAGCAGACCCGGCCTGGGCACAGCCCAGCAGCCAGCACACAGCCTCGTGAACAAGGCTCAGTTTAGTTCCCTCCTGTGGGATCCGTCCTGCCGGGACAGGGCCACCCTGCAGTGCCACACCGGGGGCTGACAGCACTGACAGTGTCCCCACGGGGGGCAGCCAACAGGGCCAGCGGGAGGGAAGGAGGTGGGAAGGAAGGAGAATCCTGAAGCCCTCAGTGGCAGCTGGAAGCACGGTGTACTTGAGGGAGAGCAGGGCAGGAGGGTGCTGAGAGCACGGCCAGAGCGGGTCCCACAGCAGCTCCTGCTGCAAACCCCAACCTCTGCCCGGCTGTCCTGCCAGGAGCTGCCAGCTCTCAGGAAAACCCGCTGAGCAGTGCTCCCTGGCATCCCGCAGTGCCTCAGTCCAAACCTAACGGGACAGAAGGTGCTGCACCTCGCCGACAGCAGGCTGCCCTTCCCATCCTGACAGGCAGGACGGCCTCGAGGCCAGCACGGGCAAGAAACTTCACGGCAGAGGGGCCCAAGCCCCAGAGGGCAGGGTCTGAGGTGCCCGGGGCACACCCTGGGCACGCACAGCAGGGTGCTGGACTCATCCCCGAACCCCGCGGTGACAAAGGTGCAGAGAGGAAGGCGACAGAGCAGCTGCTGCCATTCCACACGCTTTTATCTGGCCTCCAGAGGCCCTCCCGTGCCGCTCCGTGCCGTGCCAGCGGGGCCGTGCCAGTGGGGCCGTGCCGTGCCAGCAGAGCAATGCCAGCAGAGCCATGCCGTGCCGTGCCAGCAGAGCCATGCCAGCAGGGCCGTGCCATGCCAGCAGAGCCATGCCAGCAGGGCCATGCCGTGCCAGCAGGGCTCACGGCACTCTGTGGGGACAGCCCGGATTTCCCGGAGCAAATCCTTTCCAGAAAGTCTGAAAGGGGACAAGCGGCTCCCCCGCGGCCTCAGGAGTGCAGCTCAGCACAGCTGCGCCTACACGAGTTAATTCACACAACAAAAGGTTGCTTTGCCAGCAGAAGCTCCGGTGGGGCGGTTTTTGCACGGAAATCAGCACAAAGGCGGGCACGGCGCTGGGCTGGGCAGGCGCCGAGGCTCCGGGCCGGGTGCCTGTGCAGGCAGCAAGGAGGGGGAACCCGAGCGATGGGTCTGTGCCCCGGGCCCGAGCGGGACGGTTCGCCCGCTCCAGCTCTGCCCGGCCGGGCTGCGAGGGCAGCACAGCCAGGGCATGAGGGAAACTGGGAAAAAATAAACCCCGCCGCTTCCCAGCCGTGCGGGACC
>VXBQ01015988.1:0-60249 GCA_013400175.1 Phainopepla nitens
CTGCAGGAACAGGGCTGTGCAGGAATTTGCCCCTGCCTGCAAGGACTGAGGTCAGGATGGTGCTACTGCCTCCCAGGCATCTTCCCTCCCTCCTCCTGCTATGGAAGTTGAAAGGACCATTTTGTCAGGCAAATCGATCTGGGCAGAAGTGTATTTGAGAGAAAAATACCTGTAAAAAAACTTGACTTTTGTATGTGCCTTGAAACCTCAATAAAACTGATTCTTGTGTGTGTATCCTATACACAAAATTAACCAGAAACTAACTTCTTTCACCAGTAGCATTTAAAAACCAAACCAAACCAAAACCAAACGAAAAAAAAACTAATATTAAAAATTACATCAGGAGATTAATATTAAAGTCCACTCCAGTGCATATATAGAGTGAAGGGATGGACATCATCTTTCAGTGTGCCAGGGCAGGCTCAGGGTGGGCAGCAGCAGGAATTTCTCCATGGAAAGGGTGCTCAGGCCTTGGCAGGGGCTGCCCAGGGAGGTTTGGAGTGCCCATCCCTGGAGGTGTCACCTGGAGGTGGCACTCAGAGCTGGGGCTGGGGACAGGGTGGGCATCGGGCACAGCTTGATGGTCTCAGAATGTTTTCCAGCCTCAAAGATTCTGGGATTTTATAAATAGATGTGTAGTCCAAATCAAATACAAATCTAACTTTGAGTTATAATTCATCAACCGTTAAATGGAACAACAGTTCAGAAAAACAATGTGAATTTCCTTTGAGGTTAAAGATGTCCTAGGGAAAAAAAACATGGCAGAGTCATAAAACAGAACAAGGGGGAGGAAAACTTGTACCACACAAAGCAGAGTGCTTTCAATCCATCTTGACTGATGGTTCAAAACAAGGCATTGAAAGCAAAAGATATTAAATTTCAGCACACAACTATGGTCAAACTTCTCTTCCACAGGGCATATTCAGACTTGCAAATAAACACAAATAGTCATTAAAAGTTTGTATTTAACATACTGCACTTAGTAACTTAAAATTGAGCAAAATCCCTGAATACAAAAAGCAATTAAATGTAAAGAAAATACAAGATTGCTGTAGTCCTACTCTCTTCAATAATATATGAATTTTTGGTATGATTTTGTGAGGCAGCTTCAGCTGGATCCCCTTTGTGACTCTCAGAATTAGTAATATGATGCACTGTTTTTGAAAGCATTTGGCAAATGTGCCAACATGCAAATTAAATACACTAGAGACTATGGCAATAACATATTGATTCTCCTTTTCTGACAACAAATTTTATCTTAAAAATAAGTACATTCCCGTGGATACATATTAATGTAAATAATCCATGAAGGAATAAAGAGGGTGATCTTTGCCAACAAGCAATCACAATATAATTATTGTGATTAATTAATTAATAATAGTTAATTATTATATATAATGCTTATATAATCTCGGTGGAGGTCAAGGGGTTTTCCAGGACTTCAGTAATTTTAAACAAATCTCTGGAAAAATACATCAAACAAGTAAGTCCCTTTAAACAAAATATTTTGCATTCTAACCATAAAAAGCACGAAAATATTAAATCTTTGATTAGAGGAATCTTTTTTTTTTTTTTTAGTACTGAAAGTAACCCCTGTAGCTGCTTTTTAACAGCACTAAAAGCATCACTGATAATGCTTTGGAAACACAGAAAGATCATGACAGACATTTGGGAAAAAAAGTTACTCCAGTGTTTATTTTTAGTTTCATGCACTTATATGTTGATAACTATTCTTTTAGAAAATATCTTTTCTGTCAGCTATAAGGAAGAATCAGTTACTCTAACTACAGTTTAAAGTGCAGCTCTAAACTTTCTGTAATCATTTTCTGAATTGGTACAATTTTATGATGAAAATATCCTGAAGCTCTTAAAAAAAAATTGAAGACATGATTTTCTATTTTCAGTGCACCTGAATTATCTCCCAATGGAAGAGTTGGATAAATAAAGAGAAAAATAATATAACATTTCCACTGTTCCCACTGACGCAGCCTATTCAGTGAACAAACATAACTTTGTTACATGCTGCAGAAATTTAACAACTTGTAAGTAATGAAGAATCCACATTTTCCAGTTACCAACATTTAAGGAACATCTGCGCCCTAAACACCTTGATATAAGGGAAAAAAATAATTTTCTCCAATAAAATAAGATGGTGTGTAGCAATGAGGCAGAAATATCCACTTCCACCCAAGGAACCCAACCAGGGGTTGAGGAAGACTAAAAGATAAAGCTGTAGATTTAAAAAAAAAAAAAAAAGGATTATTCCTTAAAACTATGAGGATTAAAAAGATCCATTTAGAAATACGAGCGTATTTCGGTAAAGGCATGGTAAAAACTAAAAACTTGACTTTCAGTAGCACCACATTAACAGCAGCATTGTAATCCCACTAATAAAACCAGTCCATCCACAGGTGTAGCAACAAAAGGAGACATTTGAGTAAGAAATTGCTGCTGTTTTTCCAAGCATTTATAAAGACTTTTCCCTGTAAAAATGCTAAAGAAAGAAATTTGAATACCATATTCCAGAAAACATGAATATTGCAACTATCTCTGAGTGTAAAAGATCCAGTGACTGCTTTATTTCTTTATATTCTTGTCCAGTTCCCAAAAAGTGGTTTCTCAACCCTTCAAGAGCAAATATTTTTAAAAATATGAAATATAAATCTTTAAATTTTTTAGTAGAACAATTACAAGACAACTAATGCAACTAAAAAATATAAAAATATCAAAAGATACTTAAACTCTTCTACATTCTTTACCTCAAAGAGAAAGAACAGAATAAGAATTATCTATGTGAATTTAAATTGGAAATGAAATGTTTCACCTCCCAAATACACATGGAAACACAAAGAACAGAATTGGAAATGAGACCATCAATGAAAATTTCCCTGAAAATTTGGATAAAAAAATATATGTCCTTCCAATATTCCTATGACTTTAGTAGATTGTGTTATTGTGATTTTTAACTTGAAAATTATTGCCAAATCTGTTTATTTAATCCAAATTTTAACTAAATCTGTGACAGTAGGGAATGTAAAGAGAAAGCTCTTGCTCTCTTTTTCTAACTCACTGAAATCACCCACACATCTCAGGCTCAGGAGTGCTGTAAACAACCACTGTGTGATCCCATTCCTGTTCAAGCCACTGGAGATCTTCTGCAGACAATTCATCCCTGTATTAATCAAAAACCCTTCTACATTTATTCCTTTTCTGCTTTTCACTACTCCTTCCCTTTAAAGTCCCCTAAAATTCAGGGAACATACTTTAATTCCCTTTTTCCTTCAGAACTTGATTTAAGAAGAACACTACATTTGGTATTCCTGAATTCTCAATGTGTAATGGAAAGAATTTAAAAATTCCACTGAAAAGATTCCAAAAATGCATCTACACATATTTTCATTTTGCATATCAATCCATAACATCATTCTAACAATAATTTGAATTTCTTTTTCCTGCTTCTTTTTCAAGCTATAGAAATAAAACAGAAGCTTTGCTTTTCAAGCACAATCGAGCCAATTAAGAGATCCAAATTACTGGATAATTGATTGCATTTTGACCTTTGAGAACTAATTTAGGGAGTAAAATGGCAGATCATTAACAGCTCAAGAAAATAAATTCTGTCTGAAAGTCACATTAATCCTTCGTGCAAAATAAGTATTTAATTGTCCATGCAGTTTACTTAACACTTTTATGCACTTTTCATCTTTTGTACATTAAAAAAAATTCTAAAGCCTATCATTTTAAATTTATACATATTTTAATCTTAAGTTCATTCTCTATGGTGTTCAGGGGTATCCACTATAACAAAGGAAGTTTAATAGACTTACAGGATGGTTTGGGTTGAGAGGGACATTAAAGCCCCCCCAGCCATGGCAGGGACCCCTGCCACTGTCCCAGGCTGCTCCCAGCCCCAGTGTTCAGCCTGGCCTTGGGCACTGCCAGGGATCCAGGGGCAGCCCCAGCTGCTCTGGGCACCCTGTGCCAGGGCCTGCCCACCCTGCCAGGGAACAATTCCTGCCCAATATCCCATCCAGCCCTGCCCCCTGGCACTGGCAGCCATTCCCTGGGCCCTGTCCCTCCTGCCCTTGGCAATTGTCTCTGTCCATCTTTCCTGCAGCTCCTTCAGGCCCTGCAAGGCCACGCTGAGCTCAGCCCAAAGCTTCTCCTCTGCAGGTGAACATTGCCAGCTGTGCCAACCTTTCCTCCCAGCAGAGCTGCTCCATCCCTGGGATCATCCTGGTGATATTTTTGCTGAAGCAATTTCTGACCCAGCCCTTTGTGTGCCACCCGTGCCACCTTTCCTGGCAAGCACCATTTCCATCCTCGCTGCTGTGTGGACAGCCTGTGTAACCTTGATGCACACACTCAGAATTCCTGTGGTCACTTTGCAGCACGGAATTCACTCTGCTCCTCCTCTGACCCCTGGGGCTCGTTCCCACAGCGCCCAGTACCACTGCAGGGCAGCTACAGCAAACCAAACTGTTGACTTTCCTTTTGCATTTTCCTGGTTTGTCTGAGGGGAACTTCATGGCAGCAGGATTGCTCTTCAGCTGTGAGAAATACACTGGTTTTTCTCTCCTGTACACTGGGCTCAGAAGGGTACAAGAGCAGCAGAAGGTAATCGCTGTGGTTGTACATGCAGAGTACAGTGAGTCCCCTCGTTTTTTTTATCTTGAAGGTAGCTTAATAGTTTGAGAACAGAGTCTTATTAATGTAAATGAAGCTCTAATAGCATATTGCATGAAATTCTTTTTATTAAGCATTTCTTTGGAAAACAGCCTACAAACTGGATTAATCCTCTGCACTGTATTTCCTGTAAGCACCTAACCAAAGTGACTTTTAAAACAGATTCCTGAGTAAACTTTAAAGTAGCCAATAAAGATACTTCTGCTGTAAAATAAGTTTCATATGTAGTTAATTTCACACTTATTTGCACTGGAAAATTAAATTTTTACTTATCAACATGCCACAGAAATACTGGGGGAAACTCCGCTCTGATGTTCTACACAGCACTTTTTGCTTTAGGCAAACTATACTACAATTAATTGACAATTAGGAAGCTGACATTATAATCCTGGTAATATTGTCTAACTCTCCAGTGGCACTGTTCACATGGCCAGTCCATTTCATTCAGAAGAACAAAAAGATTTGTTTGCATTGCCTAAGAATGCACCTAAATTCCTGGATTATTTTCTAAAATAGTTTCAAGGAACACTAATCACTCATGTGCTTTTGGAAATGATGCCTTAAGCCTGCCACTCCTGGGCACTACACGTTCTCTTTAACTGTGAGGAGAAAGAAAATAGGATTGAGCATATGTGACTGACACTAACACCTTACACTGGCTCATTATCTACTTGAAATGAGAAGAAAAAGTGAAAACATTTTCTCAGCAAAATCAAAGAAAAATTAATTGTCTGTCATTTAAAACAGTATGGTGTGGACTATTTCTAGACAAAGTTTAGGAGGCTACCTTCATCAGACTGAAAACCTGATTTATTTTCAGATAGATTTCAAATCAAGAGGCATTCATAATTTCTTTTTGGATTTCAAATGTGTTTCAATTTGTAGATATTACTGAGAGTTGTTTTTCTCTTTCTTGTCCTGAGGCTTTTCTCATATAACAACAAGTGTAGTACCCAATACATTATAAATTAACTCCCCCTGACAGAACTCAAGGTTTATCATGTAGATCAATTAAGATTTAAGCACAGTGGACAATGATGCCAGTTTGATTACTTTTCAACAGTCCATCAATAATTTCTTATGCATTCTTCTTCTTCTTAAATATTGAATCAAGCATCAACAATAAATCCTGTTACAAGTTTACATCAGTGGCTTCAGGAGGCCATCCATTTGAGTCCCTAAAATAAAATAGTTATTTCAAATTCCTGGGAAAGTATCAGAAACTACAGAAAAATTCTGTCCTACAAAGCTGAACACTGCTCATGGTCGATCACAAGATCTGTCTGTGCAGGGCCAGGGGTTCTCCTCAATGATCTCTGTGCATCCCTTCCCACCCAGGATATTCCACGTTCTGTGATTTATCACAAAGCTGAAAGCAGCACCAAGCACATAAATCATTTCGTGATCTGCTTCCACTGCACCCCTGACACAACGGCTGAACTTTCAAGCCCATTTAATCCAGAATAAGCCAATCTCACTTGGAAAGAATTCCACTCTCCTCTCTGCTCTGATCGATCCTTTGTCCTTGTGAGTTTCTGCCATGCCACGCTGAGCAGTCCTGAACAGACACTTGCTGCTCCAGGTTCCGGGAGGAAATGGTGAGACTTTGTTTTCTCAGCAATGATTCATTTTCACATTTGCAACAGGCCTTCCCTGAGTACCTTGTGAGATACAGAGACTGCCTTCTTGGAAAAGATCCTGCATTCACTTAATCCTAAAACACTTGTAAGAAAATGTATCTTTGTTTCTGAAAATTAACCAGCCCGAGTCTGCTGTTCCTTAAAGTTTTAGGAAAACAAGACAGACTTTTCCGCCTATATTGTCTACTTTCAATGAGTAAATATTAAAAAGCCAAAAGTTTTGTCAAAAGTTCCACAACATTTTATAAACAGTGTGCAGTACTCCCTGTAAACAGGCAGTATAAATATTGGCTGACTCACACTCCCGACTGCTTATCTGCAAGTAAAAAGCTTATCTTGTATGTAAGTAAACATTCTCTTACTGTCTTTCATTGATGCCAAATGATAAAATAGAAACCCAGCCTGGAGGAGCCCTCTCAATTTTAAAAGGCTTAGAAGATCTGAAAAATCCAGATGCAAGATGCTCAAGGCAAAGGGGTGCAGCAAACCAGCTTGTTCCCTCACTGAGTAACACTGAGAAAAGTGTCATTAAGGATTGCTTGAGGGATATATTCTATATATTTCCAGTGGTCTTATGGCTCCCACGCAGTAAACACAGAAGAATTATGAAAGATTATCAATTATGAGTAACCAGTATGCACGTTGTAACCACTTTGTTGCTCAGTTCTGCAATGGTACTTACATATCTAAATAATTCCATTTTGTTTTATTTCCAGAATTGCTAGTTGGCGTAGATCTTAAACTAAACATGTTTTGCTTGATTTTTATTGTTTTACATTGAAACAATTCAGAAATGTCTATCAAAGCATCATTAATTCAAGTATAACTAAATCAAGACTGGCTGCTGATTTCAAGTTTAAGCAGAAGCCCTGAAAGTGAGGTCTAATAGTTTATAACCACAAATAGTGGGAGATCTGTAGGTGGAAGACAGTTTAAATATAAATAATTACTAATATTTACAATGCAAATCAACAATGCCATGATTGTCATATTTTCAATTATCCCTACAGAGTTGGCTGTCACGAATGTAAACACCCATGTCTTACAAGACTTAATTTCTCTTCTCAAAGTGTCAGATGCTACTTTTCTTTTGATATATTTATTTTTCTTTGAGAGCTCATGCTTTTTTTTTTTTTTTCCTTACTGGGAAAAATTATTCTCATTCATAATTTCATTAGAACATATTGGAACCAGAGATTCATTTATCTGTGTCTCAATCAATCTAATGTTTTTAATGTTTTGTTCAGCATGATTAGTCTTTATTTAATTTGTACAAGGGTGGGTTTTTTTGCATTTTCCCTAATCTTACTTGTTTTTACTCTTTGCCTGCTTCTCTATCTCTCGGTAGGGATAAATCATCAATGCTGGATAAATCACCAATACTACACAAACAAAACAGTCTTGCTGATGGCAAACATTGAATGTATTCTCTCACACTCTTCACGCACAACTGCTCTCACCTTGCTTCTCTGCTGGAAGGTATCATATATAAACCTGGTTCTAGAAGCAAAGCCCTTACTGACACTGTCAAAATACTCTTTCCACGTGACAGCCTCTCCTGACTGCCATTCCCACATCTGTCAACAAATCCCCTCACTCCAAATGCCCTCTAGGAGAACTCCAAGATATTACTATCATCCATTTTTTTCTAACAATCAGTTCAGATGGAAATTCATCAGTGCATCAGAAGAGAATGGCCCACACTACCTTTATCCAGAAAGAATTTCAGCATCAATTAAAGAAAAAATCTATTATCTGTCTGGTTTTTTCTCTCTCCTCAGTAGATATGGACAAGGAAGAGAATTGAGGGCAGGAGGGAGATGGGGAAGAAAGCCACAATGGTTGTGAATAAGGAATATTTGTGGCCTTCTCTCTTTTTCTCCTCTCCCCTTCTACTCTTCTAAATTGACCTGGGCAAAGAAAACAGACAAGGGACAAGAGTAACCATAATGCAAGTATGTTAAAGTGCCACATGTTATCCTAAGACACCTGACTGGAACAGGTGATGCTTTAAGGGGTTTAAGAGAAGAAAGCTCAAAAATAGCATTAAGGAAATTGCTTAGAAATTCTGCTTTTATTGGAAAACATCCTTTCCCCTGGAGACAGAAGAGAATCATAGAGAATCCCAGGCTGGGTCAGGCTGGAGGGGCCCCCAGGTGTGGAATTTACTTTCCACACCAGGGGTTCCCTCACTGGGAATGCCCTGTGAAAAAGCCTGTGCCAGGGTCAGGAACCAGGAATGAGGCAGACAGGCCTTGCTGCTCGGTCTTCAAAGATGTTTATTACTTTCTTGTCACAATTCAGAACCTTAGATGACAACAGGCTCAGCAAACACAGAGAAACGTGCACAGCAAGACCCAAAATGGATGATTTCAAGGATTCTTATACAGATAGGCTACCCAATTAACTATTGCTTCGCACCTAAAATGTATTTTATTTTTATTAAACTACCAATTAATAGTTATTTGTCGGCCATGTAACCTCTGCACTGCAGCTTTGCCTAACCAATCACTGTGCTACCAAAACTGCAGAAAATGGAGTAGATGAAAAAGAAAGAAGATTGAGTTAACACCCAAAATCCTTCATCTTGTCTTTCATCTATCTTTCATACTAAAAACCCAAAACCTACTTTTTTCACCCTGTGATAAACTACAGTATCATCTACTATATACATTTACAAAAATTCCACTTCTCACAAAGTCTTGGAAGCTTTTGCCATGGCCAAAGACTAAAAGCTGTGCTCTCCTGAGGAATAAAACCTCTCAGGACAGGCACAGGATATATTCCTGTGTCCTGGATTCCCACACCCNGGCTTTTACCTCTCCAGAGCTGTTTTTCCAGTTCCCAGTGCACTGTCCTTCAGTGCTCCCACAGTGCTGCTTTCCTCCTTTCAGTTGTGAAGTGTGTAATTCTAGACTGAAAACCTGTAGGTAATTAACTAAAGGCTAATAAGGGCACAATAGGAATAGAGTGCCGAATGACTTTGTTCAGACATTCTCATATGGTCCAACAGACATTTCGAACTGACTTTTTCTCCACAAGTTAAACTAAAGAAGACCTCTACTCTCTGTCTCCCTGTCTGTGTGTACACAGACTGCTGAGACAGACAGGAAAATTGAACAAAATACCAGTTCAGCTCTAACACAAATGACAAAGTCAAATAACGATATTCTAAAGATCTTTCACTGTATTAGGCAGTCTGAGATTTCATAAAGGATCCAAAGACCACAGAATTCTGTTGCTTTTTCTCTCCAAGACCATCATCTTTTAAATTTTTTCTTTTCTTCCATACATGTTTCACATTTCATGAATTATGTGCATTATTACAGTACCTGCAGGTCCTGCTTGTGATCAGCTCTTCATGCTACCAGACCTTGAACTTCACAGTTCTGAACTTCCAGGTCCCCAGGTGCTTTTAAAAAAATCTTTTCACATTTAGATTACAATCAATTATTGGCTAACTCACAGCAATAAAAGAAAAATCTAGCAAACTAGAAGCCCTGTCATTTTACTGATTCTTAACCTTAGCTGAACTATTTTTTTTAATTTATTTCATTTACTCTACACAAATAGTGGAGTAAATGAAATAAATTCCAATTCCAGAGTGGCCAAATAAGCATGTTCATGGGCAGATCTATGGCAGCAATTTAATGAAGGATGTAAAATCATACCAAATTCTGGCGCAGTGTCCATTAAGAGCAAAGAATAACTTTGTTAGAACCTCAGCCCAACAATGCTTATGAGATCACAGTAAGCACTTTAAGGAGCTTAACCATTGCTCACAGAGTAGACCAGGCCAGCAGGGATTTCAGTGTGTAATTCGAGTGTGCTTAGACATTGCATCTGAGGTTCAGATATCTCTCTAATGACTTCCATTTATTTGCACTAAGAAAGGTCCTGCTGTGGCTCAAAAACCCATCTTGCTCACAGTTATATCTGAAAGTCAAGAAAGCCTCACATCATTTGAGAACCTGAAATGTGTGCTGTGTATAAACAGTACTAACAGTAACAAAGACAAGTTGGGAATTAGGACTACAGTGTCAGGGAATTCAAATTCAGGAAAGCAATGTCTGTGAGAATGTACAAATCCTTTGGATCCTCTACTCTGACAAATGCAGCTCTCATAAGAACACTACAGAAATTATGTATTTTAAAATACTTAGGATCTCTAATGGCTTATGCTGACCATGACACAAATACCCTACCAGTTTTTTAAATTGCATTTTTCAGCAATTTATTCTTATTACTTAATTCGTTATCTGAACAGCAGCAGTTAAAACTCCTGATTAAGGATCAAGAACAAGGGTGAAAATATATCAATTGCACATCACTGTACTCCTACATTGCCTTTTGTGATAAAAATATACTCTGTATATGTTCATGTGCACATAAGAAACATCAAGCTTTGCTTCTAACCCATACTTTTTTGGTGTATTTTATCCCTTTTTTCTTAAAACTTAAACAGAAAGCATTAGAAAACTTGTCATGCAGCCAGCAGGTGAGATCTAAAAGGCTAATATTGGCACCTTTCTGCCCTAACAGGAAGCATTTCAATTCAGCCTCTTCACAGAATCTAGAAATATACTGAATAGGGTGAGAGTGAAAACATTCTCTGTTACCTTTTATTTACCAACTAACCATGCCCAGTTTGTCTTCTGGAGCCAGCTGCCCTAAATTATAACAGAGTACCAGCTCTTCTACACTGCTATAACTGTGCTTTAAATTCAACTACAAGAAAAGTCTCATATTTCTTAGGGGATCAAGGTACTTGTTTAGGCATTATGGAAAGTAATACCTAGTTTTTGGATGCAGAGGATATGGGGGATAAATTCTGATCTGCTCCAGTTTGTCAAAGTCGAGATGTTCCAAAATATAATATGAGCTTTAGTGTAAAAAGACATCCACAGCACTGCCAGGATGCCTCCAGGATTAGACTTTGCAGGAGTTTAGGATTCCAGCTCTCACAGCCTAAATTCAATGAAGTACCACGTTGGAGGAATAAATCCTTTCATTGACAGGCAATGATTGTGTATTCTTAAAAATCAAAAAAGGGATGCTATGCTGTGCTATAAAACCCTTCACAGGATTCTGAAGAGTTTTGAAGACTGTCTTGTGATATATGGGATAATAAACTCCAGGGGTTACCTAAGATGTATCCCCAGCCTAGGACCAAGGGCTTTCCAGACTGAAAAAATATGACAGAGTGCTATGATACAAAGTCCTAAGCACAACAAAGCTGATTAGGTTCTTATTGACCATTATCTCTGTCATAGACAGAAGTACATGGATTTTATATGCCAATGTTTATATTTAGTCAAGGGAAATGAAATTGTCAATGCTGTTAAGTTACAATAAGGAAAAAAAACTCAACCCAGCAAAGATTATTTCAGATCTTTTATTGCCAAGAGTTTGGATCTCAGTTGCTTTCAACAATTCAAAGAGCACTCCTAGCTTGAACTGGTTTTACATTTAATTACAGTGAGATGGATGCAACCCCTTCTATTTTGTGTCCCTTATTAATGTCCACAAAGCACTGAGTGTGGCATTATCCCTTGATATCTACTGGAATGCTGGAGACAATTCAAAAATTTAATTCACCACTTCCTAAGTTTCCGATTAAAAGCACATGATACACACTGATTGCTTGCTAACATGTAAATAGCCACGGGTGGAGCTATTTTTTTAAATATAGAATTCTCAGACTACTCTAGAATTGTGTTTAGAGCATCACCAGTGCTGCAGTTGCTGAAGCTCCCGAGTTGCTGCTCAGCAGCTGTGGTGAACCATGCAGCCCTGTGTGCAAACCACACCATGAGCGGGGTGATTTAGTTGGAACTGCCGTGTAAACAAAGTGCACACTCAGTGGGAAAAAAAACCCAAAACACTATTACCTAAAGCAGCTTTAGCTATTATCCTTTCCTTGGAGGCATGCCCTGTGAAATTATTAAAATATTGTACTTTGTAAAGCATTCACAGAGAGATCAACTCAATCATTTATCACTGCACTTGACCTCAAGCCATTTCAGATAAGAGATGATACATTAACAGACAGGAATGAAATTGGAGTTACACTTTTTTAGGAAGTTAAACTATGTGACCGTGCTCGTGCCCTCTCCAGACCTGGAACACCACCCCAATTCCTGCACAGTCATTACCCAAACAGTAAGATAAAGACTTTTCTGTTTAACCCATATTCTGAGACTAGAGCCTGGCAGTAGGAAAATTTCTGTAAATAATATTTCCATTTAGCATTTTTATTGTAAAAAGAACATTACAGCTTCTGTAGAACTACATCATTTATGGTCAGGGCTTCAGAACTCTCGGCTTTCCTGAAAGACACCTTTTATGCTGGTTCTTTATACTGAAGCAGACTTTAAAACAGAAAATTTATCTGTGCAAATGATTCCCCACTGCAACTACAAGAAGTTTGTATCTATAGATATAAAATTTTGCAACCAAACTCAACACTTCTAATAAAAATACTAAAAACTGTTAAAAAATTACTCCTCTACAAAAAATTAAGCTAGCCTGTAGAAAACTAAGAACTGCCCCACATAAAGTCTCCTACCTGCCCTTTCAGGCAGTAGAATCACAAATGTATTTAGACGTTGTTGAAAAAATGCAAAGAGAATACTGCTGTAATTTGAGGTTTTAAAATGACACAAGTTCTAATGCCTAAGCAGATTGTCATATTTTGAAACAAGACAAATGTCTTTCCAGTAGAAAGGTAGTATCACAGATTTACAGAAAATAAAATAAATAGCTACTAAATTAATTGTAGTAATATTTTCAATTAAACCACAGTACTAATGAAGGATATGAGAGGAAAAAAATACAAAAACCCAGTCCTATTTTGTGCAGAGTGGAAATTGAAATAAACTAGAGTTAAAATGAAAGATGAGTTTTACTTGAATTAATAAAAGGAAAAGTGCTTCTCAACAAAGAAGTTGTGCCTTCATAAACTCCTACATATCAGCACACTTAAATTTTGTTTGAGCCCTAAATCTACGTACTTCCAGAAATGTTTTCTGCAGTTTGGTTATATTGCAAAGAAAGATTATATTGCTATTGAGTTCATTTTCTCAGTATATAATGCCAAACCAAGTTGCAGTGTATGACAGATTTATGTCTATATGCTTGGGAAAAGCAGGAAATAGGAGACATTTCAATCTACACTGCATGGCAAGACATCAGAAATAGTTTAAGAAACTTGATGGGTTACAATGCAGAGGAGGGTTCAACTTCTCCTAAGCCTTGTCAAACCACCACATTTCCAGCAGCATGGTTTAAAATGCAGTGCAGAGTCCGAGGTGATTTCTCCAGAAATCAAAAACCTGCTATGCAAGGCCTAACTGCAGCTCACAGGTAAATTAAAACAAAACAGGGACACAGTTACTGTGAAGACACTTGTGACAACATCAGTTTATAGGCTGTCACTGTGAAAAAGCTGAATTTACAATGAGTTACTTCATATTTCAGTGCTTTTAGCCATGATTACCACACAAACATTGGGAGTTAAAAAGAAATAAGTTTTTAACAACCAACCAGTGCATTGCTATTATTTTATGTGGTCCTGCAGCTGCACATGTAAAAATCAATTACATTACTGGTGTTTGGTGACGTCTGTGACACAAACTGGCAGCCTCTGTTCAGCTCATAAAGAAAAGATATTGGCATCATGGAAAGAATTATCATGACCAACACCGTGACAGCTTTGCTGGCAATCTCAGCAGAAACCTGAATGCTGCAAAGAAAATCATGCTTGGAGTGTTCTTTCTGCTCCTGGAGCTCTGGCAGCCTCCGGGCTGGGCCCATTCCCTGGGGAGCCTGGGCAGTGCCAGCACCTCTGGGGGAGCAGAGCCTTGCCCTGCTCTGTGCCCATTCCCTGGGGAGCCTGGGCAGTGCCAGCCCCTCTGGGGGAGCAGAGCCTTGCCCTGAAACCCACCCTCACCCTGCCCTGGCCCAGCTCCAGCCCTTCCCTGAGTGCTGTCCCTGGCCCAGAGCTGCCCCTTTGGGAATTACTGCAGCCCCTGCTGAGCTCTGCCCTCAGTCTCCATCCCTGCCTACAATCAGCAGCCACATGGCAAAAGCCATGACTAACATGAAGCACAGGTTTGGCAGGGAAACCAGCTCAACATAAAGATTAAAGCAAGGATTAATGGCACGACAGAGACTTCACTGCAGGGACAACCGTGTCATGCAAAGTAATGCAAGACCACAGCTTTCTTCTTCTCCAGGGTTCTCCCAGACATTAAAATAGACCTTAAAAAGAATAAACGTACCTATAGGTTCTGTATATTTGCATTTTAAAAGAAAATAACCTTGAAACTTTAAGTCCTACAGAGTAGGCAATCTCTGGCACTATGTGTGCAGCAGTGCCTGAAGGATCCTCTGTTAGCCACTACAGTCCTGTGATGAGAGCACTCACGTTCCCCCTCTGTTCTTCAGACAAAACACTTTAAATGGTTCACTGGCATCACTAGCAAAGGCCAGACTGCTCTGGTTTGTACAGTGAAAGCACAGCTACACTGAGGTTATATCTGACTTAAGGAAATTTGACAATTTTTCAATAAATATACATAGCAGCATCAGGTCAAGTGTCATTCTTCAAGCTGGTGTACTTCACCTGTGCATCTGCAATTCTGAACTGCATCTTCTGGCTCCATTTCCACTATGCTCTGTTTCCATGTACTGCCATCAAAGTACCAAAACAGGAGACACACACACATATATATATAAATCCTACTATAAAATATTTCTTATCACATTCATACCGTTCACTTGTTTCTTATTGCCTTGCTTTTCTTCTAATTTCTCCTGTGATGTTGGGTTGTGTTATTTTTTTTTCTCCTCCTTTTAACATTTTGAAATAAATTAAAAGAAAATAGCAATCCCAAAAAGCTCACGCCAGTTGGCAGGGAAATTAAAAATCACAGATTCAAAAGTACTTTCCTAGTTCATGAAAACATCTCTAATGAGACAGATGATAATATGAATTGCTCCTAATGAGCTCAAAATTGCACATATTTCCCTTAGTTTAATTTTGTAAGCCTTCACAGATATTTTGTGTTACGCTTTATTATAAAACAAGAAGTGGCCACAAGGCTGTGATAACCAATTTGTGAGATTAAAGCACTCAACTTGAATGGTTTCATTAACTTCCAAGCCATGAGTCAGAGTTAGCATAAAATACAAATTCCTTTGCTATTCATAGAGGGTCTTACTCTCCACCGACTTCCAACATTTTGGAGTCATTAGCACCTGAGAAGAATAACACTGTTATTCCTGACTTGTGGGTGCTGTAGTCCCTGGCACAGCCAGGACAGGATAATTTACAGCCAAGCTGTGACAAACAGAGCCCTGACGAGGGCTGGTCTGCACTGCGGAGCTCAGAGCAGCACCAGCACAGCCCCTGTGGCAATCCACCCTGCAGTGCCCACTCAGACACTCCAGACACATTGGGAAAGGGATGAAGCAAAGCAAATGCTTTAGCCAGCTTTTCTGGAGTTCAGGGTGGCCAGGAATGCACGAGGATTATTACAGAATTTTATATAAATCTATAGAAAATTACTGAGTACATCAGAAGTGGGTGCCATTATACTGCAGACAGAAAATGCAAATATGAGATTTGCAAAAGTTCCATGCAGATTCCTATTTTCAGATGTGACTGACACATGGATGGAGGTAGGGGAGGGGAGGAAAGGATGATAATAAAAAAAAAAAGGGAGGAGATAACAAAGCCAAGACCCCATGGAGACAATGGCCAGTCATGAGACCCTGTAACATTGTCAGATCTGGAGTTCTGAGGTTTCTGTATGAAAGTTAACATAAGCCAGTGAACTTTATATGAGCTTTTGCTTCAGAAGTGGATGAAATACAATCCATCTACTGCTCCAAACTACAGAACAGTTCTGGTGTGCTTGAGAAAATAAAGTATATGTGCAACTTCCAGGCAGATTATGCTTTCTCTCCTGTGGGAATCAGAAGTTGCGTCTTTAGTAAAACTGAGCTTATCTTTGAGTAAAGTGTTTTAGCATCCAAATCCATTCAGTCTTCACACTGTCATTTGCTGTTAAATCACAGATTTTAAAGGATGACTGCTCTACCACATACCTCAACCTTAACACTTCGGTAAAGTGAAGAACGTCATTTTCTCACCAGTTCCATGCAAACAGTTTGAGGTGCTGACTGTATGGCATCGAAAGGAGAGTCACAAAGTGCTGATCACAGAAGAAGAGTGTCTGTACAGCAAGAGCACAGGGCAGCATGGAACCATACTCAGCACAGCAACAGAACAGAAGGAAACACCACTACTGAATGTCAGGACATACTCGTGGCTGTCCTGTAAGCACCTAGAGAGGAGAATAATGAGGAGGAAGAATAAACATTTGCAGTAAACATCCTAAAACTTTGAATAGTAATTCTGTGCATTTGTTAAACCTGTTTCAGAAAAGAACATTTAAGCCAGGTTGGAGCAACCTGATCAGTGGAAGATGTCCCTGCCCATGGTCCCTTCAACCCAAACCATTCCATGATTCCATAGCTGTCTCTCACCACTGCTGTTTGCTCCTGCTCTCTCCGTTCCAGGAACTGAAACAAGGCTTTCTATAACCTGGACATCTCCAAGGACAGTTTAATTACAAGACCAAGAATATTTTTGTCTGTTTGCAAACCCAGCCCAGGCACAGGTGGTTTCTGGTGGCATCCCTTTCCTACACTTGTAGGACACATCCATGTGTGACACCAGGGTTTGTGACTAAAGTTCCCTGGAGTTCACAGGTGGAGAACTAAGACAATCTTGGCATCCAGTTCAAATGAACTCAGCTAAATCATATCTAAACAACCTTGCTGGCAGCTCACAAATTGAGTCCCCTGTCCTTTCATTTTTCACACCAGATTTGTTCATTGCATTAATAATTTTCCTGTACTTACAGTTTTGCTTAGCATTAACAAAGAGAGTATGCTGTTTGACATTCAATATGTGAAAATGTATTTATAAATAATTTACTGATAATCCAATTGCTTTTTGCTGCAGGAATGAACTCACTAGGGTGGTCCTTCTCTACTCTACTCCCAGTTTTCATGGGGAGTTTGGTATTTCTGTGAGCATATCCCTAACATGCTACTTTAAAATTCTTCTTATGTTCTTCAGAATGCCAAAAAAAAAAAAAAAGAGAGAAAAAGAAAAGCACACATTGAAAATCTCAGTTGAAAACTGTGGCCTTGGCAAACATTTGTGGATTTCCATAGATCTCCATGGAGTCTAGACTGAACATTAGTCAAACAGATACTATGCGTTATCTCCAAGAGCATCTGGTATCCTGCAAGTTCACACTCAGAAAAACTTTCATACTTTGTTTCTGAAAGCTTAATGGTAATTTGAAATCTACTTATTTTTGGGGGGTTTTAAAACATACTTTATAAACTCAAATTTTGGATGTCTAATAAAAGGTAAAATAAAAACAAACAAAAAAAACCCACCGCAAAATATGATGTCTGTCAAGTGATTTATTTCTAATCCTTTAGCAAGAGGATGAGGTGAGGAATGGAAGAAAAAAAAAAAAAAGAAAAATCACAATTTCTGTGGTTCCTTCTATTAATAAAATATTCATTTAGGAAAAAAAGAAAAAGCATAAACTTAAATGGACTCCAAACTTTCACAATTTAATTAAAATGGCTTTTAAATAAATTTCCTTACAGCGAAAGCAGCAGCCCAGGACAAAATGCATATGGTTTCTTTTTTAAGACCAGTTACACTTCTTAATTGGTTTCAAAAAATACCCAACTATTGAATCCTATAGAATGAGTGTGTGGCCTTTAAAAAGGCTTGTAAATGAGAACTGCTGGCAGAACAATTAGCATTTAAAAGCCAGAACGACCTTAAATCTGTGCATCATTGTGATTCCTTTGGACTTTAATATCAAGTACAGAACCAAAAAATACCTCAGCTGCCAAGAGAAAGAGCTCCCAGCAGCAGGAGGACTGGGTAATTGGGTGAAGCATGTGCAGTGAAACAAAGGACAAACTGGTGGGATCAGCTTCCATTTGTGTTGACTTAGCAGCCGACCAGAAGGGCCTTCCTGGGCACTGAGCAGGCAAAAGGAAGGGAACAAATCTTCTGCTTCTGATCCTACACGGGAGAACCACCCTGAGGTTTATCCCTAAAGTATGAATTTCAGGTTGCAGGAGGGAATAAACTCGGCATAAATTTGGTTCCCAAGGAATCTCTGGATAACCAAGTGCCTAACTTTACTGTGAATCTGATATCATCTAAACAAAATAGATGGAACACTTCACTTTGTATATACATATATATATATATATATATATTAGATATAAATACATGTGTTATGATTAGATATATATAAGAGGTGTCATTTAATTTTAAATATAATTTGCATATATTGCTTGCAATTATACTAATTGATGTAATATTCTGCCATTCTGAAAATGAGATGACTTCTTACATCTCTAGAAATGACAGATGGTTGGGAGCACTGGTGTGTTACAGCTGCTGATCAGACCAAAACCAAAGATTCTTAAGTCAGAAGCTGAATGTTTATACTGGCTGAGTTTACAATTAAAGCTGAATGGTAACTACAAGTGTTCCCTATCTGAAGGTCATTTTTTTTTTAAGCTTAAATCACTGCATTAAATCTTTTGTCCCAGCTCTCATTCTCATATTCCAAACTACAAAAAAAAAAAAAATTCATAAAGGTTAAATTTATTTCTATATAGAAATGCTATATTTTTACTAGATTTTAATAAATATAACTGAGTTAAATCCCTAATAATAATAATATTTGCACTCAATATAGATGATATTCTAAATATCATAAATTATTTAAAGGAATAATTTGATTCCATTTCCTCAAAGACAACACTACTTAACCAAGTAGTCAATACACCAATAACTACTGTTATTAGTAAAATTTCAGTAACAATTTCTGGAAAACCCACTGGTAGCCAAAAATTGCACAGTACCTGAGCATCACAGAATTAACAAGATCACAGAATGGTTTGGGCTGGAAGGGACATTAAAACTCATCCAGTGCCACCCCTGCCATGGCAGGGACCCCTGCCACTGTCCCAGGCTGCTCCCAGCCCCAGTGTCCAGCCTGGCCTTGGGCACTGCCAGGGATCCAGGGGCAGCCCCAGCTGCTCTGGGCACCCTGTGCCAGGGCCTGCCCACCCTGCCAGGGAACAATTCCTGCCCAATATCCCATCCAGCCCTGCCCTCTGGCACTGGCAGCCATTCCCTGGGCCCTGTCCCTCCAGCCCTTGGCAATTGTCTCTGTCCATCTTTCCTGCAGCTCCTTCAGGCCCTGCAAGGCCACGCTGAGCTCAGCCCAAAGCTTCTCCTCTGCAGGTGAACATTGCCAGCTGTGCCAGCCTTTCCTCCCAGCAGAGCTGCTCCATCCCTGGGATCATCCTGGTGCCTCCTCTGGCTCTCTGCAGCAACACCAGGTCCCTGCAGGGCTGTGCCCAGGGCTGGGGCAGCTCTGCAGGTGGGGTCTCAGCTGGGCACGGGGCACAGGGGCAGAATCCCCTCCCCTGCTGCCCCCGCTGGGCTCAGCCCAGGGCCGGGGGAGTTTCTGGCTGTTTGTGCAGATCTCATCCCCCAGCACCCCCAGGATGCTGCAGTGAGTGGTGGTGTTTGAGGTCAGTGAGATTTGATCAGGTACTGTCCTTCTGAGCCACAGCTCTGCCCACATCTGGGAGAGTTTTACCCAGATTCCCCAGGACAGTTTAGTTAAACTTATGGCAAGGGCATTACCTTCTCAGTTTTGCACTTTCTGTGTGGATAAGTTTATGATGTAGAGCTTGCTCAAGAGGAGACTAAATCAGATGTTAAGTCCCATTAAATAATTTGTGCACTCATGCCAGGTGTTCCACAGAGATATTTCAGATAGCAATTTTCTTAATATAGCTTATGCAAATACTTAAAAATTTTGACAACAGTAGTATATAAGTAACAGTTTGTCATTCAGGAAATGACAGTTCCATGTAAATAGAGATTACCAAAATATATGTGTGATTACACAGTTTTGGAATATTAAAATATTCAATAATTGACAGATCACCAAGGGTTAAGCAACACACTGGGTTTATGGATATTAGGAAAAAAATTCTTCTCCAAAAGGGTGGTCAAGCATTGACACGACTGGCCAGGGCAGTGGTGGACTCACCATCCCTGGAGGCAATATAAAAGATGTGCAGATGTGGCCCTTGGGGGAGATGGTTTGTGATGGACTTGGCAATGCTGGGGCAACAGATGAACTCCATCTCAAAGGCCTTTTCTAGCCTAAATAATTCCATGATTCTGTGATTCTAAGGTCATACCTAAGTTTTAAGACTCTCCAATGTTAGAAAGAGTGCCCTGGCAAAATCCCAGTGTAGAAAATCACATAACTACCTGCCTCCATCTCTCCTGTCATTTGAACTTAGTTATTTAGAGTTTCCTATTAAGATTATCCTGTAGATTTTGCAATTAACTTCCTATGTCAGAACGCAGAGCACTGATTCCTACATAAAAAGGGTGAGTTCAAATCACTGAAGTCAAACAGTACCATGGCAATGTCATGTTTAATTCATGTGTAGCATAGGTTGTTTTATAAAATTATGATCATTATTTTCTGCCTCAATTTTGTCTTACATATAATTATAACAGCATTAAAAATTAAGAAATATTCCTGCTTTGTTTATCATCTGAAGAGACTAGAACTAAAGGTGAAGAGGAGGGCAGAGCTAGCAGCTCGTCATACTGTGAACATAATCAAGACTTCTAAAAAGAACAGAAAGTTTAACAGCCAGATGGTTCCCCAAGCCAGTAGGTGTTAAAATAGTTCTGAAAGATCCCTGGAAGCCTAGCAGATTGAAACTGGGAGTGTGGTCTGCAAGAATTCCATGAGCAGACAGGAAGGAAGGTACAACAAACTATAGATGCAGGGAAGAGAGAGGGTAACGTGCACTGTGGTACTGGGAGCACTGGACACGGTCCCATGGTCCCATCAGGTGAGGAGGCACTGGCTGCATCTGCCCAGGCAGCACTCAGCCAACAACTGTGACATCTGGAACCTGGGAACAAAGCTCTGGGCAAGGCAAATATTTGGGAGGAGAATGGAGGAAACACCGCCCAGAGATGGACGGTGTTGAACCGTACAGCTGTGTCACCAGAATAACTATGTGTGTGTGTGTGTGTATATATATATATATAAAGTTAATTAAATGACAACAAACAACTAGGACAGGATCTAGGAGGGGCAATGAAACCAACTAGAGAACATTCGAGCTACAATGCATGCTGACAGCTGTACTTGTCCTGAAATTAGAAAAGCAAACAGGATGCTGCTGCCCATAAGGAAACTTCTCTCACTTCTATGAGTTCCTGAAACTTCTCCCCTGCAAAATGGTGAGACTTCCTGAAGGATGGCTGCTCAAGCATGGGCAGAAAGGATTCACTAATATCATTCCTTCTGTAGTTAGGACAAGAGTGATTTTTCTTTTACTGCTTTCCAAAGGTTCTCTCACCTTCACAAGAGCTATCACTCACCGTGGGAAGCAGAGCACAGATCCCAGCTGGTTCCCTGCTGGAACTGGACATCAGTGCTGCTGACCCAGCTTCTAAAGGGTTTGCTGGGAAGTTGCATAGGAAGATGACAACTGAACAGTGCTGTTTGATTATGTATTTATTTCTCCTAACCTTGCCCAAATGCATTGAGAATAAAGAATGTCTGAGGAAATTGCATACATGTAATCTGCAAGAGACAGAACAATACAATTAAGTCTGAAACAGCTTTGGACTACTCTTTTTACAAAATATAGTTCTATTCTATTAAATACTTTGAACTAGAATGCCCAAAATTAAGGTTTATGTTCAGAACCATAAATGTTCTGATTTCAGAGGAAAGGAAAATTCTCATTTTTAATACTGCATTCACTTAGCTTTCAAAATCTGATCCACATTATGCTCTGTGTGTGCTAACATGAACAGTGTTGTAATCAATTCCATTTAGCAGACCGAATTGATAGCAATTTCATTATTATTTATATTGAAAAGGTGCTGGGATGAAATTTTACTTGCCTTTTAGCAAGACCTGCTTTTATTAGCACTTAATATACTACATGGGGACCATTAAGATTTGCTCTTCAAAATTCTAATCCAAATTCTCCTCTAGTCATATGTGAATAGCACCATTAACAATAATTATATTATTTCAAGTTTCCAGCAGCAAGACTGAACTGAATTATATACTGGAAAATAGTGGTGAAAAATAAATAATGGTGGAAAATAAGAGGATGCACTCAATTGTGGTACAAATTCATTTCTTACTGATTTTTTGTTGTTTGCTTACTAACGCCATAGTCACCCCTTTAGCCCAGAATTTCCACAAGTCTCAATCCCAGAAACCTCTCAATGTCTTTTTGTGCATGCACAGAACTTAACCTGACTGTGAATAATGCTGCAGGTTTTGGCACATTTACCACCATGGGGGAGAGGGGAAGGAACCTTAAAGATGCTTAAGCACTGCATCAAAGTCACATACCACAAAATTAATTACATTTAATTTCAAGTTTTTAAAACATTTCTAATACTTTTAATTTCCTTTAAAGCACACCAGTCAAAAAGGGAGAAACAGCGTGTAGTTGCATCTTTTGCTTGAAAAAAGAAATTTTTTTCATCAAAAAATTGAAAGATTTTCAGGTTATTTCCTTTGCTCTTGAACAGCATTGATACCTCATTTATTGTAACCTTCCTTCTGACATTAAAATGTCAGAACTGTGTCTCAACCAACCAACTACAAACAGTTGTATATTAAATATGAATCCTTAACTTAGAGCACTAAAAATATAATAACTTATTAAAAAAAAATCTCATAACAAAAGCCAAACTGATTTACTTCCTAGATCTATCACTGCAGAACAGATACAAGAAGTTCAATTTCTTTTTTCCACAGCAATCTCACATTAGCTTAAGTTTGAAAATGAGCCCATTGAACTTCATTTACTATGTAGGTTCTTTGGATAAAAAGAGATTCCACAGAAAAGGGGGCTGAAAAAATGAATGTAACTAAGCAGCTGACTTCCTAAAACCACATTTACAGCATCAGGTCTCAAGTTTCACATTCAAGTGAGAGCTTGAATTCATACAGGAGCTGTAATCCATGCAGGGGTTTGTGCAGAACGTGATTCTGAAGGCCAAACACTGAAGATAAGACCTTAATTTCATGGCATCAGTCTGCCTAGTTTGAATTCATAGAAGATTCAAGAGTTAATTATGTCAACCTGTAAATATACCCCAACTACAGTAACTTTAAACAGCTGACCTTTTCCTTCAAATTTACAATTTAGGCTTGGAAACATTTTGTAGGGACAGAGGTAACAGCACCTACTGCTGAGACACCTCAGTATCAGCTCTTCATCAAAAAATGAGAGTGAAAGTTTGCCTTTATCCTATTTTCTTTTACATTCAGAGCTTTGAAATTGCAGAGAGCATCTTAAACTTCACCAGAAAATTCATACACAGCCAATATAATATTACAGTGACGATTTAGAACACTGAGTTTAATTCAAGGTATCTCTTTGATTTTTTATAAAGATAATTTTATTAGGCATTATGCACTGAAAGTGTGTTTTATAGCTTTCCTTTTGGACTCATTTACCCACAAATTCCTTCCATGCTTAACTTCATTCCACAAGAAAAGCATCTGTACCTCTCCCAATTCTCTTCTTTGTAGAGAATTAGCACCAATATCAAGCCCAAAACGAAACTATTAAAACAATGACGCTTTATTAGGGGAAAAAAAAAGGATAAGAGGTGTGTTGCACAACTTTGGATGCTTCAGAAAAAGAAATATAGAAAAAATATAGCTGTGACTATAAGGTAAATTATGTGCTAACGTGATAATAAATTTTTATTCTCACTCCCTTAGCTGTTCTTTGAGAAGTCTTGGCAGTTACTTCATTCAGAATTCCTTCCACTATATACATTTTTGCTACACAAAGTCACATTGAAGTGAAAAACCCATGCACCATTGAGTTTAACATGACTTTATATAATAAGAGTAATGTACACTTATAGAATATATCAAGGAACCACACTGTTAGGCAGGAAAGCTGGGCTTAAATACACAGCATTTGTATGGTGAAAGGGCTGACAGCAAAGACCAAAAGCATGACCTAAAGGCCAGATTTCCCAAAATATAAACCTGCAATACTATGTTAAATTTTGGAAAGGAGATTATTTTCCTCACTCTTCCGCTATGCCAGCACTTGTTCATTAAACATCCCTTCTTCCTCACTGGACACTCCTGGTTGGACCATCCAGAAGCAGGATGGATTCCCCTGCTTCCACTGCAAAGCAGGCACTGAGCTCCACATTCACGGTCTTTTAAAAACAGGGGAAAAAGCAAAATTGAGTTTTTCTGGCCAAAGTTTCAGATAAGATTTTACAAATGGGTAATGACATCACTTCCAGCACTTTCACTCACAAGGAAAACATCAATTCTCCATCCTCCATTAAGAGAAAACCTGTGAGCTAAACTCTTCCCCCACAACATTAGGTATGTGTCCATGTGCATCATTGCACGCTGCATAATGTACATATTTCTGTAAGAAAAAACCCCTAAAATTATAACAGCACTGTAAGTGTGATGTGTTTATGGATCTGCAGTTATTTGGACTTTGCTACATTTTCTCAGATGACTAATTACCACTAGAGCACCTCCCAGGGAGTTTAGCTGGCTGTTGTAAATTAAACTCTAAGACCTTATTATATTAATTGAAGTGGAAATAAAAAAAAAGAAAAAAGTTTAAGTTGTTTTTGTTGAAAGAAACAACATGGTTTTAGAAATCCATATAATTTATTATAATTTTCTTAACTGTTTGTTTCTCACCTCCCATTTTTCTGTTCTTCCCTCTCTTCCACAGCATTTTTCTCCATTCTGATGTCTAATATGTGCTCATAAAAACTTCTAAAGACTCAAAAGAATGGGATATAGCTAAAGAGTCTCCCCACCCTCCCAGGGAACAATCCCTTCCCAACATCCCATCCAGCCCTGCCCTCTGGCAGGTTGAAGCCATTCCCCATGCCCTGCCTGCAGTTCCTGGGGTTCCAGGCTGTGTTTGTTGCTGAAATGTGATGGGTGAGGTGAGGAGCAGCACCTGCCCTGGGAACAGTTTGTGTTTGGTGTATCTCTCTCTATTGATGGACAAGTCCACCTAAATAAAGAAACTCCCCTGTCAGAGGCAGAAGTTTCAAATCTCTCCTTCGGAAACCTAAGTCTGATAAATTTTTCATAAACGGCTTGAACACAACAACTTTTACAGCTGATGTGATTGTGCATCATTTCCTCAAATCAAGAAATAGCACATTTCCTCAGTGAAATGTGAAACACTAACCCGGCAGCCTCTCCCCATAACCAGCAACACCAAATGCACCCGAGTAACTCCCCTCATTTCAAAACCTTTCAAAAAGATTTCTATTCAGGAGTGAATTTTTATTCTGTGATTGTGTTCACTTTTCTTCCTTTCTTTCCGTTTTCTTCTATCTGCCACATCTTATGGACTTATTACCTGCATAAATCTCCCAAATTCACACATTTTAACAGCCACATCACCATGCAAAGTCAATGAAAGTCACAGAAACTCCTGGACCTTGTGACTGAACAAAAGCCTGGGAACCCAGTCATCAAGACAAAAAAACAAGGATTTTTTTTACAAGATAGATCTTAATTTAATCACAATTAGAATGATTTCCCTTCTTTCTCCTATTATGTAAATTTCTCCAAAGCCCACGACGTGTTCCTCAAGAGCAGACAGGCATAACTATCAGCATATTATCTACAGTCCTCATCAGAAGCCTTGTAAAATGATAGATGCTCCCAAGAAGGGCAGACAATTCAGCCACTGCCCATTCAAAATACTCTCACAAGCCTCATGACACAGACACCGTATTACTGCTTCATTTTAAATGAGGTAATTCATTATTACATCTTATTTATTTTACTGCTTAATTATAGACTTCTTTCTACATCTTGTGAGAGCATACACAGAAAATAAGCAATTGCATTAGCCACTTCAATATTGACAAAATTAACTGGATTACAGTCAGCAAATTGCAATCCTTGGTTTTGAAATAACTGTAAATTTTCATGGAGTGTATCAGCATTGAGCACTTCTATTTCTAAATACAGATTCATACTTATATCCTAATCTGTATTGCAGAGCTGGAACTATGTAATGAACTTCAGGTGCAGTGAAGAAAGAATTAAGACAAACCAAACCCCAACCACACCCACACCACAAATATCCTTTCCTACTTTTAAGGGATTTTCATACAGACATCTGAGAGACAGCAAGAGGCCTCAGTACTGAAAAAGCAGAATAAACTTTTCCATGCAAGTGTTAATTAGCAGAAGGTTCCACTGGGGCATTTAAGTAGAAAACCACATTAATAATATGACTAGAGGGGAAATAGTTTAGCTCTGGGTTGCAAAGGGGATGAATAGAGGTTGCCATGAACTTGAAAATATTGTCTGAAATTGCAACGCTGTATCAAAGGTCAATGCCAGCTTTGCTCGTTTGGAAAAAGCTAATTATATTTACATCATAAACCATTTGAGGTATAAAGCAATTTAAAATGGTTTTAGAATGGAATTAATAAATTGATTGATAAGTGATCAATTTTATAGGGTTAGCTGATTTAGAAGCCCAACACAATTGAAGGAAAACTGCTTGTAGAACCTCTTACCCCTGTGCTGCTTTAGGAGCATTTTCCCAGAAATCAAAACAAAAGCCACAAGCTGAGGTTACCAAATCCTACTCAAGATGAGGAAAAGCAGCTTGCCACTGCTACGGAATTTGCAACCATAGCGTATCCACTGTGTCACTTGATAAAATTGACTCTGACCTACACTGCAGTCAGTGACAGAGGACAGCAAGGCCAGCAGAGCTCTGGGAGGCACCAGGCAACTGTTTCCAGCAGTGGGAAGTTTGCACAAGGTTTGTGTTATTTCAACAGCCATTCTGAAATTTACCACAATTACTGATCCCAAAGCAGCATTTTTGGGAAAACACAAAGAATTGGCTTTGGGGGAATTAGAGAATATCAAACCTGAATGTCAAACCTGAAACAGAGCTTTACAACAAACAAACAAAAAAACCCAAACAAAAAACAAAAAGTGACCCTCAACCCCTCCCCAAGGCACAGAACCACCACCACATTGCATAGTAAATACTCCCCAAAAGACCCAAACACATCGGAAACACATGAACTCTTTGTCTCATGCACAGTGAGTTCATAGTTACAGTCCTGAGGGTTTTAGACATTCTGACAATATTGCATTGACTACCCTCAGAATCAAAAGTCTACCCTGCCCAACAGAGAAAAGACCGAGCTGACAGTGAAATCTGTCATGAAATACAGACCTGTAGCCACTAATCTTTTTTTTTTTCTTCATTATTTTCAATTTTTGCTTGCTCTTTCCTTTTCATCACCTGTATCTCAATAGGTAATTCTGACACTGTTAATATTATAGTGAATAATGTGTTGACCACGGAGACATATTCAGGATGCACCAAACCTGCATGAAAGAACTGACTCCAATATTCTTTGAATGTTATTTTAGTGCTTACAGGACATTATGCTTTTAAGTAGCTGAGTTTTTCTGCAAATTGGAGCATTAAAATATTCATCAAAATCACAATTCAACCAGAAAGGATTTTCTGATTCAGAATCACCTGAATTTTCTCTAAATGTGATATCTATATTCATATATTATATGGTAGTAACATAGGAAAGTAAGGTTTCCGTTATTCTGGCTGACTTAGGACTTGAAAGTTGCATGTCTTATGTATTGCATTGTTTTACATTCAGCTAAAACAACTCAGACACCATGAGAAAAAAAAAAAAAAGACAGATTTTAATGTTATTTAGGCTGAAAACTGTCAAATTAAGTCCTAACCATGCTCTGAAATGAAAGAATCAACTTTATTCTTGAAATTCATCTTTTTAGTACTCCCTTTGTATTACCCTGACACGAGGAACAGATGAGCACTGCTAAAACAAAGTTAGGACCAGTGTCAATAAGGAGCAAAAATGAGATATCGTGGCAAATGAACTGGATTATCTCCATGACTGGAGATACAGAGTGGGAATGAAAGCCATAAGTACAAAAGTCAAGAGGATTCAGCTAACTAAGAAAAATCCTAGGCTGCACTGAAGATCTCATCAATCAGAAATGGCTGTGGAGAAAAGGGAGATTGATGCATTAGAAGCCACCCCTGCAAAACACCCTTATTGCTGCAAACCTTTTTGCACAAGCCAAACACAAAGCTATAATGCTAAAAGCAAGTTATATTCACTAGAGGTAGTGGAATCAATCCTATGGAAAAGTGCACTGCCAAAACATCACTTCAAATAGAACAGGGAAAACAGAATATGACCTTGATTTGTTCCTGCCCCAGCAGGGATTTCCAATGGGCATGACCCATGACAGGTGTGCACACATCCTGTCACTGCTCTGCCACACAGACAAGATATTTTGCAGGTATGAGGTCTTTGGTAACTCCTTTTCCTGTTGTTGTGGTTGCCAGGACAGCCAATAAAACAGGTGAGCAGGTGGAGCCCAGGCTCCTGGAGCTGTTTCCTGGTAGAGGCTCACATCTGCTGTTTCTGTCTCTCCCCTGGGCCAGCCCCAGCACCCAGCACAAAGAGACCCCCCCTGATGACAGTGCCAGCTACGGCTGTTGGTCCCCAAGGCTCTGTGGGGCCATCTGCAGAGGATGCTGAAAACTCTGGGGTGTTACCAGCACAGCCTTGACGAGTTACAGGAGAGAGACGAAGAAAGGGATGGAGCAAATTAAAGGACTGAAAAACTGATTTCCTTAAAGAGCAAGGCAGATTAGGGTTCACGGGCTTAAAAGCTGGGAATTAACAGTTTTCTACAATCAGAGCTATCAGCATCCAGAACACCTTTTAGAACAGTTTCAGATGAGAAACTGCAAGGACAAAATAGCTTTGTTACATGCATCATCATAAATTTAAGAAAGGAATATTTCATTGCTGTACGTGACTGGTGGAACCAGACCTAATGATCATTTCAGATTGAAGGCTGAGAGAATTGGGAATGTTCACCTGCAGAGGAGAAGCTTTGGGCTGAGCTCAGCGTGGCCTTGCAGGGCCTGAAGGAGCTGCAGGAAAGATGGACAGAGACAATTGCCAAGGGCTGGAAGGACAGGGCCCAGGGAATGGCTGCCAGTGCCAGAGGGCAGGGCTGGATGGGATATTGGGCAGGAATTGTTCCCTGGCAGGGTGGGCAGGCCCTGGCACAGGGTGCCCAGAGCAGCTGGGGCTGCCCCTGGATCCCTGGCAGTGCCCAAGGGCAGGCTGGACACTGGGGCTGGGAGCAGCCTGGGACAGTGGCAGGGGTCCCTGCCCATGGCAGGGGTGGCACTGGATTGGTTTAAGGGTGCCCCCAACCCAAACCATTCTGTGACTCAGTGACTGCTTCAAATCCAATCATCCCACCTTTCAAATCCAGTTCCTTCCATACAGAACATGTTCTTCATTCCCTTAACAGCACATTAACATTCAGGAAGCACACTAGAAAATCATTATGTCAAAACTTTTACTGAAATTTGGATTCTAACATGAAAGAAGAACATAGTAGTAAACACAATCTTTATATTTTCTGCAGAAGGTGGGTCAAAATCATCTGCAGCCCAGAGTCAGTTAATTATAAAAACCAATTTATATCTGAAGCATCTTTCCTGCCTAGCTAGACACTGTAGATTTATTAGCAGCTGATATGTACTTTACACAATTAAAAAGAGATAAACAGGTCCTACCTTTATACTTAGGAACTATTAGGATGTTGTTACAACAGCTGCTGCAAATTAATCCACTGTAATCTTTCTACATTCTGCCATTAGTTACACAACAAAATCAGAGCTTCTTGAAAACCAAAAATAAAGACGTGTGAAATTGTTCTAATTACATACTTAACTCATGAAAAATGAGAGTAGTCCATTTGTCACAACCCAAACCTCCTAGAAAATTAAAAGAGAAATTACTTTGAACCAGTTTATTTTTCACTACAAGATATCCATCTAGAGAGACCTTACCCTAAATTATGTTGCCTTAACATTCCTATGGTCAGGGAATTTATTTTCTTTCTTCACATTATATATAAAGAATTTATCCTCAAGCGAAAAAAAAAATCATAAACTCCAGAAAAGTAGTAGATTACATGAAAAAATCACAGCAAAATACTCAAGCACTATTTCATTTAATACTTAAATTTCAAGAACGTTTTAATATGCATTTCCATTGCCATCCTCTTTATGAAATCTGACTAGGAAGACAGAAGTGTGAAAGGAATCAGGGAGGATTTAGGAATACTGAAAAATAAGAAAAATTATAAAGAAGAATAAAACCTGTTTGGAACATTTCAAAATTACCTGTCACCAGTGACATTCTGCTGTGAAATGATGGCATCTTAATATCTTCATCTAAGGGACCTTGATTTGAAATATTTATAAAACACATGAAATGGGACTCCTGGTAACAATGAGAACTGTCAAGCACTGAAAATAGTGAATATTGCCATGCAATTTTTTCCCATCAAGCTTAAATCCTTTTTTTTTTCAGAGCTGAGGAAGAAGTACCACCTCTAATACTGAGTTATTTATTTTTCCCTCCCAGGAATGACTCCCATGCAATCACTCTGGTCACACAGTGTGCCAAGTCACATCCATACCTAAGTCCCTCTCCACCCACTGACAAGCACACAAACCCCATATATTTGTCCTACACCAGCACAGTGGGGGCATTTTATCTCTGGGAAAGCTTTTATCTGCACTGTCACATTAGAGAGGGACCCCCAAACTTTTAAAAACGAATGCTAAACCTTTGCAGTCTTCTCTGCTTGTTAGCCTCCATCCTTGTGGACTTGGTGCAGCTCTTTTGGGTTTTCAGAACAAAAGGGGGTTGGAACACTTTAACAGAAACCAAGTACAATTCAGGAGCAGCAGCATGTGAGTAAAGACCAAGCAAAATTTATGTCATCCCGTTTTTTCCCCCTTCTTCATCAACAGAAACCAGGATATAGATCATCCTCAGTATTTCTTTTCCCCCACTGGAGTGCCAAGAGATACATCTGAACTAGGCCCAAAGCACCCTGCTCAAAAAACACAATGGAAAAGAGACTTCTGTGACCATGCCCACGTTGTCAGAAGACTAATGTTTTACCTTATTAGAACACCTTTTCTTCAACAACTATCAAAAGATAAAATGTAAATTTTGCAAAGAATTCCTCATGTGGGCTGTAATTTCAACCAGACATTCAGTCTCCAGTGATTCCCCTTATCTACAGCAAATATCTCTGGACAGCCACGTCTCAAAACATCTGCAGGGTGACTTAGTTTTTCAATTTTCATTTGACATGAATCTTGCCAGAGGGGAGCATGTGTGTCGTGTGGCTCTTTCTTGGTGGGTTTTCCCCATTCACACAGAAAAAAAATCTCCAGCATTCTTTTTAATTTAAGAAAAAATTTAAAATATCCTAAATTAGAAGAACAGATTTTTCAGTCCTAGGGTTGCAACTTAAAATTAAGGATTAACAAAACTCACCAGATGTACTGTTCCTCTCATAAGTAACTCACACATATATATATATATTTATTTATAAGATACATGTGTGTATACAGATATATAAATATATCCACACATGTATATTCTGACTAGTATTGTGTTAATAGCTGGGCTGAAGATCTCAGGGGTCTTTTCCATCCTAAATGATTCTATGGTATAGAATATATTTGCATCATTTAGTGGCAAAGACTACATAACAAAAGGGAAAAACTTATCAGCATTTATGAGCAAGTATGTTCAGCTGAAACTAAAAACCACACTACTTTTATCCATGGTTTCTTATTATTTAATGATTCATAAAAGAGAGCAAATGCTTAAGCAGTAATTAGTATTGAGGAGCCATCAAAATCAGTTGTTACAGTTTGGGATCTTCAAAGTCAGCAGTCATAATCTCCTAAAGTTTCCCACTTGGCCAACAAAAAACTGTCTCAAATATATAAATCAGACAGAAAAAATAAGAATATTGGACCCCAAAAGTACAGCTACTAGCTTTTCCAGAATCATTTAATTAAGATTGTATTCTGTCCAACTGAAGCTGGGTGCATATGCTGAACATCCCAGCACACAGCAGTAAGCACAGTCAAATAAAATATAAATAGAAGTACATCTACTGTTTTAATTTAGAAAATAATACCACAATCCCCACTTCCCCAGTACTTCCCTTGGTAATTAACACAACATTTAAATCAGCTCATGTCCCTTGGAACATGATGGGGATAGATGCAGAACGAGGAATAGAAGTCAAAGTCCTGCTATAATTGAAAACATTGGCAAGATTTTTAAAAATTAAATCTGAAAGCTGGAAGCAAAACCAAGAAGCAAAGAAAAAAGTAATCTTGAATATTAAACTACCTTTAAGTGAGCAGTAGCTCCTTTTAGTAGATACTATCACTTTTATTAACAACTTCTGTTTTGAAATGGTGTAGAAAACACTTCAGCTAGTGGTAAACATTATTGGAAAAAATCTACACCATTTCAGAGAGGAATAAAGCCCAACAAGTATATAGATATCTATATAACAATGTTTCATAAAGCCTTTTTATTTGTTCAATTAATATTCACTCTGCTACTTTTATCCAAGAGGGATAAAAATATTTAATGATATTGACTATCACTGTTCTAGGCCATGTTAATAAAAACACATCAGTAGAGAGATGCTTCACTACACAGTATTAATTATAACTGCTATACAGAGGGAAATAACCATCTAGAAACTGTGATAAGGTTGCCCAGCAGCACCAGCTGTGTGCAACTCCAGGTAATTCAACTCCACATTGGAAGGACACAACAAAGTCAAATAACTTATTTAAAATACCTTCAGAGATTTCAAGCCTGCTTTTCCAAAACATCCACTTCACAGAAATGTTGTAAACCCTTTTATTGTCCCTGCCCTAGGAGATAAGATGACACAGATATGCCCAAGTTAAAATGCTTGAGCTGACACCTGGTGCTGTTTGAGCAATGTACAGACTGCTAAAACCAACTGTAAATGATGGAAACAAAACAAATAAGACTCACAGATAATCATATTTATTATCAAGAGATAGGCTCAAGACACTAATCACACAAACTGGATTCCTTCCAAGCAGTGCCTGAGAAAGCTTAAAAAAACCCCAAAACAACCAAAAGCTAAATGACCAAGCTAAGAAATAAATGATCATTCCTTCTTATTTGTGTAGCCTGCAGTTCACAAGGACAGAAAGTGAAGTTCATGTTTCAAAGCTTAGATGATTTCCAATAGCACACAACTTGCAGGGGTCCATCCAATTGCTTAGAAAAAAAGTTAAACCTAGTTGTATAAAAAACTGACATTTTGTTAAGAGAGAACAGCCACGAGTTCACTTTGGTCAACAGTGAATGCAGACCAACAAAGAATTAACACAGTCAGAGTCACTGAATAAATGCAAGAATCTATCTTGCCCTGTAAGAACTGAACAATAATAACAGTTTTACAGTTTTTCATCAGTGCTGGGTATTTTGTTGTGGTTCATGTGATCACTTCTGTCAACACTAGACAAAATATTAATTCGTGTAGATATGTCTAATTAGGCAAGTTCACACCTTAAGAATTTTTTGACTGCAAGAGGAATGGCAAACTAAAATCTGCATCCTTTAAAATGTGTTTTATACTGAGCTTAATCTTCTTGCACTCTCTTTTTCCTTTCCAATTTAATTTCAACACTGAGACATGCAATGATTCAGTCACAAACATGACTGGCTGCCTTTATGATATTATATGAATTGTCATAAAGAATGCTTTCTAGTTGAATTAACGTGACAGGTATGTAACAGATTCTGTAAAAATAAAGTCACAATATGCCATAATATTTCACAATGCTCTAAAACTGACAAGCAGTTCCCTAATTACTGCTTACACAGAAATTCTAAACACCATTTTCATATGTTTACTTCGCTAAGCAATCTATTATTTCAGTGCATTCTATGTTGAAAATACAATTGCAGTTAAAAAGGAAAAATGTGATAGATTTATCTTTCATACTTATCAGAAAAATGTCAAGAGCTGACATGGTAAATTAAACATATGGTAACACATGGAAAACTCTGGATTTATAACCAGTACTAAGTCTACAAAGAATAATTTGGTCTTATTTCTCTATTTTATTCTTACTGGCTAAAAATATTCAGCCAATACCTGCAGTGCTGCTTCAAGAAGAAGCACTAGAAGATTTTAACTAGAAGATTTTTTTCTCCTAGAAGATTTTTACTCTTGCTGCTTATGCAGATCATGGCATGGTAAAGTGAAAGGGACTCCTTTGCAAAAACCCTTTTTGAGGACCAAACTGTCCCTTTAGTCTTCCTAATGCATTGCTTTCATTACAAGGGGAAATTACAATTACAAGGAAATCTTGAAGGAGATTCAATTGATGCAGAAGTCTTTGTACTTAAGGTACCAGTAATTTCAATAGAAATTCAATAGAATAGAATTATTCATCCAAAAATATCCATTTATAAAATTAAAACAGTTATTGATTTATTTCTATTGCTAAAATATCTCTATTGAACAGGATATTTCTGATAACATCCTGACATTAAGGAGCACAAATCAAGGTACAGGCCAAAAGCCAGGGCTGGGGCAGTGGAGCAGGGATTCTGACCTCTCATGGCTTGCTAAATTCCTTGGAAAAATGGAAACAAGTGGGACCCTTTCTCAAGGGCCTGAACCCCTGTTAACCAGAGATCCTTATCCCAATACACTTCCCCTCTTGCAGGAACACAGAGCATTACTCTGCCCCTGCCTGCACTAATTCATCACAGCCAATTGTGTGTTTTTAAGCTAAACAACCCCACACTAAAGTAGAAACAGCAGCCTATGTTCAGCCTGTGATTGGCATATTTAAATTCAATGTTTAAACACGTCTTAATCTTCATGCTGTGCTCCAGCTCTTGAAGTGGCTATTATGGAACTTATTTGTCTTTGAGAAAGTGATAGATGCCACTAAGCAACACGTCTGGAAGGTAGAAATCATTTTATCCAGCCTCCTCGAGTGCTCTGCCATCCTTGGAGCCATTCTTCCCTGTTTACATTGCTTTACTTCAGCCTGCAGTTCTGGTTAGGGACTGTCCTCACCATTAATCCAAATTCCAGTTCTCTGCACAATATTATCACAATCACAATGTTATCACTTAAAACTCAATTGCAAGAAATAGATAAAACCCACACTAGATAAATACTATATGGGCTTCAGTGAGCTCCTAGGATCATAACTTTATTCATAAAGAGCTCTTCTTAGTAACTGCACAGCCTGCTTCTTTCCATCCCTTAAACCAAATGAGCATTAGAATGGTTTCCCTACTCCTTAAGAATATGGATTTATTTGTTTCCATTTAAAAAAAATATTCCAACTTCAAGTTACTCACAGTGCAGGCAATCACCTGAACACAAACAGCTGAGCCTCAAGCCAGATCTGGGAAATGTCTCTCAAATAATCAGTTTATAAGTGTTTTAAGACAACAAGGATTTTTGAAATACTTCTGAAAATTTCAGGTAGGTATTAAAATAGTGTTAGTATAACTAAAAAACCTCCTTATTTTTATGAGAAGAAACAGCAAGGTCTGAGAAAACCACCCCAAGACATGAGTGAGACAGTTTTGGGAGAGTTTTTAAGAGAACAGCTGAGACATTTCCATTCAAAGCAAAAATCAACTTCAATCAAAAACATTCTAACTTTTACTTCAGGCTACATTTTTAAAGAACTTTTCAACCTTTACCCTGCCTGAAACACAAGGAACTCCCCCTGAATAAGTCTCCTTTATAAAAATGTGCAATTTAGAGTTAAACATTTGCTCTAGCAATTATACCTCTCTATTAAAATAAGTAGTGACTGGTGAAGTTGGTAATAATGTTTGCACTTCAAACCACAGAACAAACTTCATTTTTTTGTTTAATTAAAGCAGTTACTTTTAGTGCACTCATGAGCAGACACCAAACTCTCAAACGTTTGATTCTATGAAGCAAATAACAGCTAAAGAAGCCTAACCACAAATTTAATTAGGATGGTGAAATGGTTCCAAAGGAAGCACAGTGGTCTGCTGTGACAAACCACAGACCAGGGGAATCCACAGGAAAGTTTAACTCAGTGCAAATTACCTAGCTAAAAAGGGCAAAGCTGAAGATATCTTCATGGAATGCACAACTAACAGCTACAGAAATTTGTTGGTTCATTTTTCAAGTAAATATGAGTATGTTTAGCTGCTGCATAAAGAAAAAAACAAGATCCAGCTGCAGTTTTATGGTTCTTCTCCAAGGCAGGATGGTACGGGTGTAGAATCTTATGAAAATCATTTCTTTGTTTTGCCTATAGAAAGATCGTCGCTTTTTTGCTTGTCTGGTGTTTGGTGGCTTCTGTAGAGTTTTCTTTTTCTTTCCCCCACTACTCCCTCTCAGTTAAGCAGAGAGATCAAATTTAACTGGATGTTTTATTGGAACTCACAGGGCTTGGCTCAAACCACTCGCTTGTTACTGAAATGCCTCATTATTCACTCAGTCTGATTCTATTCAAATCCCGGGAAGTTAATATTCCACTTTACAGTTTATCACCTGCTATCAGAGCTCTGGTGCCTCATTACAGCTCCCAGGGTCTTCTGCAGTCCCAGGGGACAATGCAGCACCTCCTCTCTCACTTCCTCTGTGCTGCCTTTGATTCTCAATACACAGAGACACAACAGCACCTCTGCAATCACAGTTTTCAGCTTCGAGTTGTTTTTATTTTTCCTTTAGAACCTTTATTTTTCTCTGCTCATATCACAAGGATATCTAGAATTGTAAGACCTGTAATTCCACTCACCAGGATTTGTTTGTTTGTATACCTCTGTGCTTCAACCCTCCTGCTCATGACAAGGTGAGCAACATAAAATTTTATCTTACAAAACAAATCCAGTCAAAGAGTCAGGCCTGTGACGCACAAGAAGGGGCTTTTACTGAGTTGCAGAGAGTTGGCAATGCAGGCTGAGTGTAAAATATTGCAGAGGAAATGGCTAAAAGTCCCTTGACATGGTAGTTGTCCCTGTTACATGTGTTCTGACACATAACTAAATTTCATCTTACCAGCATTATTTTAATAATCTCTGCTGTTGTTGTTTTGCACAATATATTTCTTAAATTCCTCTGTGTTACCTGCAGGAAAGTGAGCACACACAGTGCTCCCACAAAAGCCTTTGCTGAGGTCTCTACTGGCCCCAAAGCTTTAGTGGCACCAATGTTGCTCTGAAAGTGTGCATTTGTTCCCCTGGAACAGCATTCCCAGCCACATCCCAGGGCAGCACAGGATAACCCTCTCCACACCAGAAAAGCTAGGACACCTGGCAGGGAGCTTTTCCTAAGGGCACTGCAGCACTTTTTCTCCATCAAACCTGTAAAATTGAGTTCTTTAGACTCCTGCATATCCCAGGAATGGGAAACTGAAGGGGTGGAATGCAAAAAAAGGGGTGGTTTGGCTGAAAAAATACACATATTTTAACATGCCACCTAAAAAGGGCATAGCTGATTTCTTCTCTACAGGAAGGATGATTTGTAAAATTGCTACAAATGTGACTTATTAAACAAATTACAGGCTTGTGTTTAGCATTATAATTCTTTTAGAGTGTGTTATCATTTAGACAAGGTTTCTTACATAACACATCGTGTCTTCCCTCAAAATTAGCATTATTAATTCTCAAAATCCAATGGCAAACAAGTCCAAGAAGTCCCAAACCTACCTAAAAAAATTCATCTTTTAACAGAAATTTACATAAGAAAGATTTAATATTTGACATGTATACTTATATCGCTTCTTTTTATTTAAAATATAGATGGAAATGCCAAAACATTACACATAATAAAATGGGAAGTACAGCTTGGGGAGTAAAATGCAGTAATGATGTGGCATTTTCCTGTGTGACAAGTATGTGTGGAGGCTGGTTTGTGTCAAGTCAATATACCTTGGAAAAACATGGGAAACTGTTGCAAAGCTCTCATTTTGTTTGTTATTGCAAAGAATATTGCCATCACTTACTTCTGATGCACCAAACTGTGAAAATAAATTCACTAAGCTGACTAAGAAGTCTAGTTTAAAAGGTCAAGACTTTATCTTTTATCAACACTTTAAAAATGAAGATACCACTTATGATGGGATGAGTAACTCTGTAAAGAAAATACATAATTTCTGCCTGCAGCTCTGAAATAAATATGGAACACCTTCCCAAAAGGAATATCAACCTCCTCCTCTAACTGGAGCACCCAGTGGGATATAGACTGCACATTTCTATGCCCCTTGTTCAAAGTCCCACATGACAAATCTAAACCCACTGTACATTAATGCACCCAGGTCATACCAACAGGTCATTTAGAGCACCTGCAGAGATACAGCCCAAGAAAATTATTAAAAAGTGCATCAAGAAGAACCTACTGGCATCTAAACCACCCTTCATATGCTACTAGATGTTAATTGGCCTTTAGGTAATGCACTAATAAACCTAAATGCTCTAATTACCCTAACAGCAGCAGAGTACTGTGTGGATGTCAGCCATAGAAACAGAATCACAGAAACTGGGTGGGAAAGGATTTCAAGAAGACGTGCTTTTTTCATTTCCTGTGCTTTAAAAATACCCAAGTAGATTTCCAAGCTGCTTTGTAATTGTTTCAGATATATATATGGGGCAAAAAAAGCAATGAATGCTTCTATGGAACAGTGCTAATAAAGTGACTATTCTACCCATTTACGATCTAGTACATAAAATTGTTGCTTTGTCGGTTCCATAGGTAAAAATATACCTCGTGTCAGAGGTAATGATGTTGGAAAAGCTCTCCAAGGCCATGGAGTCTCAGATGTGCCCAATGCCCACCTTGTCCCCAGCCCAGAGCTCTGAGTGCCACCTCCAGGTGACACCTCCAGGGATGGGCACTCCAAACCTCCCTGGGTAGCCCCTGCCAAGTCCTGAGCACCCTTTCCATGGAGAAATTCCTGCTGCTGCCCACCCTGAGCCTGCCCTGGCCCAGCCTGAGGCCGTTCCCTCTGCTCCTGTCCCTGTTCCCTGGGAGCAGAGCCCGACCCCCCCGGCTGTCCCCTCCTGGCAGGGAGTTGTGCAGAGCCACAAGGTCCCCCCTGAGCCTCCTTTTCTCCAGGCTGAGCCCCTTCCCAGCTCCCTCAGCCCCTCCTGGGGCTCCAGAACCTTCCCTAGCGCTCTTGCCCAATCCTAAATGCAGGCAATAAAATAGATTCAGATGTGCAGCCACATCCCAGACTTTTTCCACTCTTGGAGTTCACTTTAAGTGGGGCTGTGCTCTGTATCTTGGGTTGTACTGTCCTACCCAACTCAGCTCAGCAGATCTGACTGGAATTTACATGAGCCTTGGAAAACAGGAATCTTTTCAGCAGTTAATTAAGCAACATGTATCTCTCTGACAAGACGGGTGTGATTTCAGTTCTCAAATTCTTTCTTTGGTTCCTGTTTTGTTGGTCAAAAGAAGAGATCATTACACACGACTGAAGGGTGCTCCCCTTTTGCATCTTCAGATGCAAATGAAGATTTCAAACAGTGCAAACACATCTATTAAACATGAACAAAGGTAGCAAGACACTAAGAGAAGGTGGCCTTTCATTAATATTAGATTAATGAAAAAAATATGTTTCCTACTTACTGCTGTCATGATTTACAGCAATTCCATGTAGGAAATTAACTTCATAGACCCTTTTTAACCCCCTGTTTTTTAACAAGTGAAGGCATTTTAAAGAGAATGAAAGAATAAACCCCTCATTTTGGTATACCTAAGACATTGATTGGCACATACAGACACAGACAGTGAACTGAATCACTGGGTTGTATTGGATTTTCTTTTCAAATACAAGACTCACTATTTTTGCTTATTCTTTATTGCTGTTGGGCAATGGATGCAACAGAATATGAATGGCAGAACCAGCAGCTGTGATTCTACCACACGCTGCAAGAACCAAAAAGACCCCAAGAAAACACCCAAAACCCATCTCCAGCTGTGCTTTTAAAGGTATCATTTCTCCTAAATGATCACAGGCCATGCATCTCTTTGACTTAGGTGAGAGGCAGGGCTCTCAGCAAGCTTGAGCAGCTCGTACTAGCAACATGTAAGAATTAGGGATCTGTCAAAAAATATCATCAGAGCTTTTTAGTGATTATTTTCCTTCAATAAGTCACTCCAAATTAGAATCTAATGCTTGCTTTCTTTGATGGCTTCTGGTTTCCTGGAGGTGAAAGAATGCAAGCCACAAATGAAAAATCCAACTTGGTTTGTCATTAATTTTTAATTTGTTTTGAAACACTTTCTGCATATCTTCATAGGAGTCACAATTAATTTTAGAGGCAGTACAGCACATATCTGTTAATAGCAGAGAGATGGAAATCTAAATGTCAGATCTCAGAAGTGAGGTTGCCACTGTTCTGCAAACAACTCTACCTACATGGTAAAGGCCATTCCTGAAGTCCACCATGAAAAAAGCCCTCTGGCAGTTCAGGAATAATATATTAAACAAAAAGCTTGTTTCTAAATGCAGGTAAAGATTTATTCTTTTATTTGTTAATCACACACCACACCCTAAAAAAAATATAAGTTACTACTGGTTTGGCATTACTGATTAGGGAGTCTGAATTTAGACCAATATCTAAGCATGGGTGCACTTTATGTCCATGTTTCTGATACAGCAAACATTTACACTTTATTATATGCACAAATCTGCATATATATGGCCCACACAGCCATACTTGCTCCTAGTTTCTGCCACACTAAATTCAGGAAGGAAGGGAAGGAGGATCTGCTCTGCAGCTTCCTGTAGCAGGAAAAAAGTGAAGCATGTGCCCCTCTCAGCTCCCACGTGCAAAGTCTGCAATACCACGTGTGAGGAAACACACAGAAACAAACAGAGTGCATGTTTGCTAGTGCACCTAAATTTAGGGATAAAGCTGATTCCTAATGAAGAGCATTTTTATTTGCATCTCTCCAGGCACCTGTGCTACTGCTCAAAAAGGCTGAATTTATGACACACCCTATTTTACCATGCATTCAGCAGTTGTTTTTTTTTTTTTTCCAATCTAGTAATTTTCCAGTTCGCCCAGTAAATCTGTAACAAAATGATAAGTTTTGAGCACTGCATGATTACTTGCACAATAAGATGATTCTTTCTTCTTAGTTCTTACCTGTGTTATTTTCATTTATTGTGTTCTCAAAGAATACTGATCATGACAGATTGGAGAACACTATTTCCAGAAAGCACTCTGCAAAGTATATAAGGATAGCAAGCTCTTGGTTTCCCTGGTTACCTTGAATTTACATGGCACTGAATTAAGAACAAAAACCTGTTAGTCAGAATCCTTATTGGTTCCATCTAGAAAGAGATTTTTAGACAATGTTAACCCTTCCATTTTTCAGGCTCACTGAAAAATAAAACCACAAAGAAACAACAAATTTGGAAATATGATAACTAAAAATTGAATTAAGAAAAAAGAATCAGCCATGCTCAGAAAGCTCTGGAGCTGATGTTAGGATCAGATATCCAAGGCAGGAATGCTTGTGTTATGTACATGGCATTAGACTGACCCAAGGATCCTGACTCCTGCATGCTCTACAGGTAGAATTCCCAGAAAATTGCCAAATTACTTTCAGACCTGACTAATTGCCCCACAAAATCACAGTCCAACATGCAGAACTAAATATAAAGTACAGCACTTTTACAAAAGCTTACTATTTTTGGAGTGCCAGATTAGGTTACAGGCTTCAGTGTGAGAATTGGCATATAAATATATACATACACATCAAAGGTATTCTGTGACTTTCACCAAATCCAGCATCAAGTGTTTGTCTGGTATTTATTGAGAGCACCAGCCCTCTCTGCTTTGCAGATTTCACAAGAACTGTGTACAGCTGTGAACCCACTGAAGCCAGGAAAAGCCACAACACAACTATTTAAGTATTTCCTGACTGAAAATAAGCCTTGACACCAGCACTTATTTTATCATCAGCAGTGACATCACACCAAACAGCAACTATTCTCTGTTTCTGCAGCTTTCACTGGTGCAGTTTCATCAGCTCTGATCTGGAAAACACTAAATATTATTAATGTCTTTGAGCCCATTATTGCCTCTCTATGGTTTCAGTGCATTAAGAGTTCACAGATCAGAAGAATACAGGAGCATCACAGGAGTTCAGGAAGTGGACAACATGGAATACAGCTAGAAAAAGAGAGGAGGAGTATAAAGGAGGGATTGAACACAAGACAAAAAATTGGGAAAATTTCTCAACCCTCTCAACAGAGGCAAGATTTAAAAAAGTATAAAGAAAAATCTGTATTCTCATTGATTAAAGATTTGTATGGATAAGAACATAAATTAGTTCTCTACCAAAGTTTACAGAACACAGTAGTGATTTTGGCTACTGAGACTTTAGTTTTTGCATAAAAATAAAAATCCTCAGTATTCCTAACTTCTAAGAAAAAGTTCATATTCCCCTTCACTGAAAATGTTTGAGCATAACTTCATTTTATTCTAAATAAAATTGGAAAGGAAGAAATACAATATTACTGTACCTCACAACTCAGTCTTTAGCAGAAATTTTATAACAATCCAGAATCCCAAAAGCAAAAGGCTGCAACACTGGTGTTTAGTTATAACACACTCTCAGTCTTTCCTTAAAGTAAAGTAGATTTTCATTTCCAGGTTGGATGGGGCTCGGAGCAGCCTGTCCTAGTGGAAGGGGTCCCTGCCCATGGCAGGGGCTTGGAATGAGCTTTGAAATCTCTCCCAACCCAGGCCATCCCATGATTATGTGTTTCTCTAAAATCAGGAAACCAAAAGAAAAATTACTGTATGCACACACACAAAAAGCTGTTGATGCTCTGATTTCTTCTACCACCAGAAATAAAATTACACACAGAGCAAGGAGCCACTGGCAATGCACACCAGTTCTCAGGAGCACCCACGGACAAACCAACAGCCACATCTACAGCGTAAAAAAAACCCCCATCAAAACACAGAACAAATATGAAATATTACAGCTGAAATTTTGCAGTGACACCATGGCCCAGCACATGTCACTGTGCCACCTGAAGTTTCCTTAAATACCAGCAGAAGGAAAGAAACTGTTCTAGGATGCCAAATCTCTCTTCCCACTTCTCTCTCTTAAGAGAGATTTTCCAGGATGTAGTATGCAAACCATCAAGGAAAAAACATAGAGCTGCAATTCTACTTTGCTGCCTGAGGCAGTAAATAAAAATAAAGGCATTTCATACACCCATATCCTTCTCTAGGCAAAGAAATCTCTCAAATTTTAGAAGTGTTTCAATACCAGGCTCATCTAAAAAAAAGTCTGCTACAACTAAAGCCAAAGCAGAAAGTTGCTGCATACACTAGAAAAAAAACCAAAAATTTCTTGGGACATTATGCCTTGAATCTCTGCTAACCTTGAGTTGCAACTGGATAATCTCCTGGTACTGAGAGAAGTTCTGGAATAGAGTCCTGCTCTGGAAGACAGTGATGGGGTTCTCCTGACCAGGCTCTCCAGTGACCTGAACAACAGGAGCCTCTCAAAAAAACCTGTAAGCAAGAGAATTAATGCAGGGGTACAGACAGATACTCATCATCTGTGCTCTGCTGCTCAGCTAGTCATTTAATACAATTTTCTAATGAAAAATTAATTTTGCCTTGTTTACCACCTGTTTTCCCTTCAAACTTTCCCAGTGTTTCTTCAAGCAGCTGTCAGCTAAAAACCTTCACAGAGGCACCTCAGACTTGAACCACACACTCCATTTTTTGAGATAAGTGCAAACAAAAAGACCTGGAGATTTCCAGAGTAGGAAGTTAATACCCATGAAGCTGCAAAAGCATATAAGAAAGGTGCTATTGCCAACCAGTGAGTAAAAAAGTGGGAAAGGGCAAAGACGGAAAACACAATCTAGGGCTTAAAGAAAAAATTATTATCAAAAGAATCTGGCCTTTAAACACAACCACACACGGTCTGCCAGATCTTTTTCATTTATTCTTATGTTCCCTTTTCAAAAGGTTTGCTTTGTTGCTTTAATGAACTTTACTGTTCTGACTATCACAGGATAGCAAAACAGAGATGTTTCAATTAGCTAAATAATTTAGCTTCTTGACTGCTGCAGAAGTCAATACAGGATCTATACATTTGATTTCTTGCTGGATAGGATATAATGAATCATGGAATATAATGTTTGCAACAAGTTATGCAGAAGGATGACTGGGTTTAGTTCATCTTTGAACCAAAAAAAAAAATAAGTTTAAGCCTTCTCTCTGCCTAATTCTCAACTAAGCCTTCAAAATAGATTTCCAAGCCTTGCCAGGTGTGTCAGGCTGTATCACATCCTAGCATAAACGATCTCTGAGGCTCAAGCAACTCCACTTTGAACAACACTGATGGAACAGTCAAGAAAACAAAGCTGTGAGCCACTCACCTCAGGTGAGCCCAAAGTTTGGTGATCAGCCATGTCAGGGATCTCTCCTCCTCCCCAGAGACCAGCACAGAGCAGGCAATGCAGCTCCAGCACAAACCTCACCAGGCTCCACTGTCAGGAAAACACTCCAGAGAAGGCACAAAGCATCTCACACCAACAGAAATTACCTTTTTCCCAGGACACACACAGTTCAGTCGCTTCTGACAGAAACAATCCAAATCTTGGGTTCTGAACTGCCAATGTTTGTGAACTTGCTGAATGTCTGTCCTAAGAACAATAAAACAATCCTACAAGACACCCTTTTTCTTTTACTGTGTAAGCACTGGTTCACCTCCTCCTCCCTTTAGCCTACAAACATTTTACTTTGGGGTTATGCAGGCCATCAATTTTCAGAAAACTTTGAAAACACACAAAACAAGTTTTCAGACATCTGATCTAAATTTTAACAGCTAACAGTATTCTTTCATTGCATTTGAGTAACAGAGTTATATGACATTATGTAACACTAAACTTGCTCAACACTTGAACTTAAAAACTGATCAAAAGTTTTGGGATATTTAATAATTATTTAACAAATATTTGCAACAAATTAATTAGCAGGTTTAGTAGCTCATAGTTTTTAGATATGCGGTTAAATGTTAATTACATGGTTAAATTAATTATCCTCAGAAATTTAATCTAACACTAGAAATGTGGTCATGTACCTACTGGCTTTCTAGTTTGAATTAATTACATGCCAAGTAGATTTATCTTTATGTGTTATACCACAATAGGCACATGTTCAACCAGCAATCAAATGAAGTTTCTTTATAATTACTCTTAATTAAATATATTTAATAACAGTAGAATGACAGGCTTGTAGATTCTTTAATTAGGGTTACTTTTGTTTCTGACATGTTAACCCAGGTTTTACACTGAGAAGGGGCTGGGATTAGCACCAAAAAATTATGCTAAAGATTTAACTTATATACCAGAACATAATACTTCAGAAAACCCACTATGAGAATCTCAGACTGGAGCTTTTGGTGTCTCCCTCTCTTTTAACAATCCCCTTTTCAGCTGCCCCCCCACCACCACCACCATCTTTTTGCCTTCTCGAAATGCACTCCATTTCATGGGTAGGACAAATTGCAATGTCTCACCTCGATTTTACCCATCTCCAAACTTGTATCCTCACAGGATAAGCAGTATCAATAAAGACATATAGTTGATATTTCGAATATTTATCTTCTCTTCTGACATTTTAGAACTATTTTTGTGGGGCTTTATTTAGTCTTTCATTCCTTTTTTTATTATCATTTTTAATTTTACTTACAGGAAGTGTAAAGAATCAACCATTGACACATTGTCCTTCTAACATCAATACTTGCTGTTGCATCTTTTGTGTCTTGGCTCTAGGCTCCACCAAGTACTTTTCACTCATCAGAAAGGAAGAATGAAGGAGTAAAACACATTAATGACAACATCCCTTCTCCACATCCACTTGGCTAATTAGTTGTTGGGGTTAGGTGTCCTTCCTTTTGTTCCTTCTCGCCTATAGAATTTTCCCCATGAGTTGTGGGGAAACCTGACTGCTGGTACTTGTGGGTGCTCGAGGAGACAAAGAGTTTGGCCGGGCAGGAAAAAGGGAGGCCGGGGGGCAGCTGCTGGTTCTCTTGGCTACAGAGGAGACACACCGGGAGCTGTGGCTGCTTGGGAAAGGAATTCACCATAACCCAGACAGAGCTGCTGCTGCTGCTGCTGCGGGTCCTTGTGCACCCCGTGCCCTGCCGGGCCGTCCTGCAGCGCAGCCACCGCCGGGAGCTGGGGACACATCCCGGCCATGCCTGCCCCAGGATCCCTGCTCACTGCTGCCCTTCCAGCTCGGTGTTCCCAGAGTCCTGCCTGGGAACCGGGATCGGCTGCCCGCAGGGGGTTTGTGAAGCAAAGCCTCCCCTCCATCCATTCCAGTCTCTGTCCCGTCTGGTTCTGTTTTGTTGTTAATGCCATAATTATTTTTTGTTTGCCTTGTCATGCACACTAGTAAAGAACTGTTATTCCTATTCCCACATCTTTGCCTGAGAGCCCCTTAATTTCAAAATTGTTCTAATAATTTGGAGGAAAGGGATTTACCTTTTTCAAGGTTCCTGCCTTCCCTAGCAGACACCTGTCTTTCAAACCAATACATTACTACAGTAAATTCATTGACAGTTTTGTCCTGATAGTTAAAAAAAAAAAAAAAAAAAGGAAGATGAGACTAGCAGAGTAAAAGCATGAACTTTCAGCAGCAAGTAAAAAAAGCATCTTAAAACTTATAAAATTAACCAGTGCACCCCTTAACACCTACAACCAGAAAAAAAGTATTCTAGGCGGTCTGGACAACTCCCTCAAAAATCTGTACATTGTTAGGAATTGCAGTAAAGAACTTGGGAAAAACCCCAACAAACACTTTATGAATTGAACATATTTTCTCTCTTTTTTCACAATAACAAAGTCTGCTCCTGGGAGAGTCACCATTTGCCACCTCAAATCAGAGTGCTGTACAGGTACACACCAACACTATCTCAATTCAGTTAGGTGGAGGAAGAATTAAAATGCTCACAGTGATGGTAAATTTTATAATAAGCATAATCTGTATATCATTGTAATTAACAGCAGTTTCACCATTAAATTTCATAAAAAGCAGTATTTGAGCATCTCTCTATCCAGCTAGAAAAAAGACTTTCTTCAAACACTATGTCCAAACTTAATGAAGCAATCTTGCAGCAACCTAAATCCTGAGTTCCACAGGGTTACAGGAGTCAGAGACCTTTCTGACCATCAAGGGCATAAATGCAGCATCAAATTTCCACTGACACTACCTTTGGTAGAGGCCAAAGAGATAGGAGCTCTCTCCAAAGCTCAAAGCCAGTTCTAGGCCTCCTGGTTTTTAAATAAACACCTCTTCCAATTCCTGCTGCTGGGGCTTCTCTTTAACCTTGTTACAAGAACCAGGTACCATGCAGCAGAGTCCTACATGTTGGTCAAGACTCCAGAGTTTCCTTGTTTCCTATGTGAGAAGCTCAGGAATGTTCATGTGCTTTAGTTTCAAATGCAAGATTATTTTTTTTTCCCATTTGAAACAGAGGTTTTATCCAAAAATCCTAAAGAAGCCTGAAAAAAAAGAGAGCTCCCTGCAAAGCAAATCCATGAGGTTCTTTAGGTCCCACGTGCAGGCTAAGGCCTTTTCCCTTGTGCTCATAAACAGATGACAAATGTTGTCACATAACTCAGTCTAGAAGCAGCTTTGTTAGAAGTTGAGGCCTTATGCAAATGCCTACAGACTAAAAGGTCTGGATCCAGCATGATCAGAACAGCAAATTATGCTCTTGTGCCACAGCAGTTGCCTGCAAGTGTGTCACCACCAAATTCAGAAAGTGTATATTCCAGTAGGAGGCTTTCCCAGAGGTATGATTTCTCAAAGGTTAATATGCAATTAAAGCAGCAAATTTATTGTACTGGATGGAATTTCTAAAAAGCAAACACACAATCTGTGTTCAAATTACTTCAGAATGGATATTTCTATTAAAACTCCAGTAAAGTCTGTTCAATAAATCACAGCATTTGCAATTAGTTATTTCAATGAAGCATGCTTGGCATATCAAATATTCATGAACTGATGATACAAGGCAGAAATCTATGAAATACAAGAGATAATTGAGTTCCTATGTGATTAATCCACCATTGTTTTAGCAACAATAGAATTCTACATAATCTGTTCCACTTAGATGTAATGTATGTTTTAACAGTTTAATAACAAGCTTTAACAAGCTGGATATTCATTCAACACAGGGTTTGAGTGCTCAGTGAACATAAAATCTCCTTAAATGTGCCCTCACTAACCAGAGTTCATCCATGTATCATGGAATGGCTGGGGTTGGAAGAGACCTTAAAAATCTTCTAGTTCCAATTTTGTATGAAGGTTTCTCTTGCAACCAACTGACAAATTTTTAAATATAAAGGCAACCAATACATTCTTTTCCTGTAAAAGTAAGTAAAATATATGGAAGTGTTGTAGCCTGGAGAGCTGTTATTATGGTCGATGGTAAAGAGGCAGGAAGGGTCTTTGGCTTCCACAGAGATGTTTATTCCAGCCACACACGTGGATAGCCCAGGGTCAAGGGCAGAGGCCTCGTGGTGAGGGTCCAGGTTCAAGTATCAGGGTGGAGGGGCAGGGAGAGCATCAGGAACCAGTTACTGGGGACATGCGGGCAGTACCAAGGTGGGGTTAGGGTATGGGAGTCCATGGGGAATGTTGCAGTGTGTGTTTATTTTCAATTTTCTTGTTTATGATGTAATAACGGTTTAGCCCTGTGTTCCCCTATGTTCCTCCTCCCAATGGCTCCTCCCTTGATTCTATCCACCCCCAACAGCTGTCCCTCAACTGATCCCCTCCCTTTGTTCCAGCTCCTTCCATGCCATTGTGACCCTACCCTGATTCCTGAACCTTCCCTGCCAGGCTGGTCCTGAACCAATCACTACCATAACACCTGCTGGGGATTCCCCTAATCCTCATGCCCCTTTGGTCCCTGTGACCTCCCCCTTCCTCCCCCCTACCCCAACTGGCCCTAGAGTTATTAACGAATCCCCTCATTCCTCCCCCAGAAATTCCCAACTGGTCACCTGTTTGTGTCCTCCCCCTGGTTTTTGGTCATACTTAGCCCCGCGCACAGGGGTGCTTGGAGTCTCTCCTGCTGTGACCCTCCAAGTTTAACAAACCCATCTTGTTGAAACCCCGCAGCAGGGGCCTCCTCCTTCTCCTTGATCCGATCCCTGACGCTGCTGAGGGACTCTGCACTGCTGAGCAAGCGGCTCAAAAGGTTCTGCCCTGAGTGCTCCCCACGCTGAGGCAGTTCCCCACACACCGCTGTGCCTCTGAGCCAGCCCGGGCGGCGGTGGCCGCCTCAGGGAAATGGGGTGGCAGGGACAGAAGGACACAGGGACAGGGAGGGGGCATGGGGCCGACTGAACAGAACAAGGGTACACTGGCACAACAGAACAGGGTATGCTGTGAGAGAAGCCTCTTGTGTCTCCCGAACTAGGGAATGCCTTTCAGCGTCTCCACATGGAAGCCTCTGTAATATCTAGTTAAGTATTGTCATGCCCAGCCTACTTTTACGTACAGATGAATACCAAATAAAACTAAACCAGTGCTAAAATGAACAGAATGTTTCCAGCTCTGAGCGCCCTGAGTTTGTAAATCAATCTACAGCTGAAATATTCTTAAGTAAGCTGGTGAAAGAAAGAATTCTAAGAGAACAAAAAGATCTGTGGCTTCCTGGGTGTCTCTCAGGCAGCCACTATTGAAGTAACAGACAAAGCAGCCTCCTGGCTGCCAGTTTTGGATTTCAGCCTTCACTGACACTATCCAAGACTTCATAAAAAATCCAAGCTATATTTTGCAGTGTTGTAACAGTCTAACTAAGTGGCAAATTTAGTACCATTTCCTTTTGAAGACTTCTCCAATCTTCAAACAGAACAAAAGAAATGAGAAATTAATTGGTAGCACATACAGAACCTTCTAGATGCATAAGGAGTACAACATATAATAGATAGTTTTGAGCTACTTTGGTCATCTGTGGCCATATATAAACAGAAAATCTTTCCTCATGTGCCCTTATCTATTCAATGATATATTAAAGATGTCTGTGACATCAGACCCTCTCAGTTAAATTTGCCTCTAGTTTCATCATGAAGATTGATGGAAGACAGGCAAAATGAATTGGAGGAATTTCTTCAGACAAAAGATAATAAACTGGGCAATTCCAAAAATCAGACCTGAAAACAGAAGAAATTTCACTCAAATACCATCAAGATGAAGACAGTCAATATCAGCTTCTGCTTTGTCTGAAAAATACCATTTACAAGCCCAATGGAAGGATTCACTCTTCTCCTGCCCTCCTCCAGATTAACAAGTACCTCCAGGTTTCTACCTGAGAATAAAGTTCCCCAATCTTAATATCTTATTTCTGTGTAAAATTGCTTGATATCAATAAGAGGAGGAGAACTGCAGCACTTTGAAGTGATGACAGATAGGCATAAAGTAAATATTTCTATTTCTTTGCTGTCCTACCCTTTGATTCCGTGTTCTCTGAACGGGGAGCTTTATCAACATCTCACTATATTACCATTTTTACTCTTTACCATATTACCATTATCATGGTTTGGTTACCATTGACTACTGGAAGTTTTCCAGAGTAGATGAATTTGTTGAGTTTGTAGAATCTGTAAATTTTGATGGAGGTGATGACTTTCCACCCATATAAACAAAACAATTTTTCACGAGCACACTACTCATCATCACAAGTGATTTGCTTCACGTGAGCATGAACAAAGATTCCCTGGAAACTGTTGCCTGGTCTCTTAGTTTAGAAACAACCCAGCTCCAGAATGCTGGAGAAAACTGTTGCTGAAGTTCACAGGAGCAATTTTGCAAATATCTTCTGGGACCTGTTTGAGGGAATTCCCACTAAAAGCCTTCAAGAAGCTGGAACTCACTACTGGGAAGTACTTGCACTACTATATTTGTAAGTAGGCAACTTCTTTAACTGAATAATTCTAATTTATTTTTAAAAGCAGAGTGACACCTCTGGTCTACAGTGAGCCCTTCCTACTTTTTCACAGGCTTCCCACTCATCAAGTGGAATAGTTAAAGTAAAATTTGGAAGACCAAGACAGTTCATCCTTACATAACCCTTCTGCTCCAGAGATGTTTGCTTTGATAAACAACTTAAACCATCACAGTATAAGGTTTCAAGGATTAAACATGGAAGAAAGATAATCTGCCAGTTTAAGTGGAACCAACTGGAATATCTGCACACAAAATAATTCAAGTCACGTAAGTTATTTTTATTAGTGACTAGGGTCAATTACTCATTATGATTCCAGTTTGAACACTGTTTTTACCTTAGACAAGAAAAAGTACAAGCAGAAGAATAGGTCTTCTTACCTGTTCTGATACAGTAACTTATTTTATAGAGCAAGTCAGCACTGAAAGTAAGTATATTTTTTGCAAAATAAAAATAAAATAAACCTCCTACCCAAATATTGCTGTTTTTACTTACTAAAAGCATCACCATCCCCTGAGCTCAGTCATTTATTTAACTACAACAACTAAAAAAAAAAAAACAAAAAAAACCACCAACAAAAAAAACCCCAAAAAACAACCACATATCCAAACCCAACAACATTAAAACTAGAAGATGAAAAATTATCAATGTTTTGAAATAGAGTTAAATAAACTCCACAACACTTCTGCCTGCTTATGGAGTGGCCCTTTGCTCTGTTCCCCAGCAGTCCACCCCCAGTTCCCAGTTTGTAATGTCACAGTGTTCCAACAAAAAGATGTGTGCACCTTGTGAAAGGAATCACCACACTGCATGCACAGGAGCTAAAGGAAACCTTCCATTCTTTGATTTTATGTATAATATTTGTCTTGATTAAAAATTTATTTATAAATCAATCCCTAAGCTTCAACCAGACTGAAAAATGGCTGGCAAATGCCACAGGTCAATACTCTCCTCGGTGAATATTTGGTTGTGGTGAATATTTGTTACCTGCAGGCAGTTGGGGTATACCTGAACCACTGAAAATGAGATTCTTCTCAGAAGTCAAACACACTAAACCATAATTAGGAGGGGAACTCTTCCCCCTGTCATGACACTCATTAATGCTCAGGTTGTGACTAAAATAAAAATGTGTGTGGATTCTCCCTGTTGTCTAATTCATACATTAGAACCTTCTAGTGACAATTGTAAAGCACACAGGTATTCATTAACCCAAGCATTACTTCATGGCTCTGTGCTATGCTTAATACTATGAACATCCTTATAGCCTCCTTCCCACCCTACCACTCCAAATTTCCCCAGCTCCTTCCCCATAAGGTATTGTTAGCAGAAGGGGAAAAATGACCTTGTGAAAGTCTAAGTCTTAATTTTTACATAAACTTTTAGCTTTTTGTACTCCTCAAATCACCTCAACACTTGAAAAAAACCAAAACAACCTCGGGTTATGTCTCTTTCCTGTAGCAAAACTATTTAGTTCCCCTAATTATTTTCTACAGGGCATGGCTCCTCTGTTGTCCCTTGAATTCCTCTGAAGAAGACCTCAGCTGTGTGCCTTGGTACCTTCAGCGTGAGGCAGTCGTTGGTAGTTAGTGTCAGCATGAATAATGCAGTTCAGTGTTTGAGAGCACGTCTCTCTAATAGCTGCCTGTGTCCCAGTGTTGCCTTTTACTGCTGGCCACAGAGCTTCCCTCCTTCGGAGAGCTTTGCTGTTTGCCTTTTCCAGCCTCACACCGCCTGACAATGTGAGAAACACTGAGCTGCTGCCTATGGATTTATAAAGCCAATTTCTGCCTATGGAGACTAACTTGTTTTTATTATAGGTAGCATAACTGACTGTTCTTCATCACCAGCAGAAGCATTTACCTCAAGTGAGCAGTCCTTTTAGTGCCCTACAAGTATTTTAGTGCCCAGTGATGCTCTTCGACAGTAAATGTGACATCTTCCCTCTGCCTTGCTTCTGGGAAAATTGATTGTGCCGCCCTGTGTCAAACCACACATTCAAAAGTGCAATATCTAAATACATTTTAATGACTGTACTCTCACCTGCTCACTTGGTCACTATAAATATTCCCAAATAATTTCTCTCTGAAGAAATGGGCCTCCTAGCATTCACTTCAACACACTATTCATCCTGGTAACTTTCCCAGCTCTGAGCCAATACCCAGTTTTGAAGCACTTATGAAACTTTTCGCACAATGTGAATGAAAGTTCTATGCACAGCACCTGGTCCCTGTTCAATTTTACTTACAGATCCATCAGAGGAAAACTTCATGACAATGCCACTTCAAGAGCAGCTTCAAATTTTAGGAATTTTTAGTTTTTATCATCCTCTTTTTAAAACCAAAGAATTTAATTTGTTCAAGTATCTTAATCCAAGTTACTTCCTGTTGTCAAATTAGTTTTCTGGGCCATCTTACTTCATGACTAGGGAAGTGTTGTTATCAATCTAACTGAAATAAATAATAGTTCAGGTATAAACCTGAAACCATGGGAATCAGGATGCTAATAGCACCAAACCAGATTTGTGCATGTCTTGTGTTTTGGCTCCCAGTTGGTTCAGACTCTCTGACAAATCAGGTGATTCTTGTGTCCTGTTGTTGAGATTGGACCCCTACCCTCAGGTAAACCCTACACCTAGTTAAGACAGCCACACCCCTGGGTCTTTGGTTGTTGTCTCTCAGACCATGCAGTCCAGGGTGTTTGTTATTTTCCACCATTAAAAGAATTCATCCTTGGACACATCTACCTGTATTTTTATATTAAGCCACGCTCAGTCTGGCTGGACCGGACTCTGAAGGCACCAGAAAAATCCACCAGTGCTACAGGGAAGCCACCATCCCCCTGTGCCAGGCACTGGGGAGGCACCTCAAGATCCTTGAGGGTCCCTTCCAGTGCAGAATATTCTGTGATTCTGAGTGGTGTGTCCAGTTCTGGCCAGAGAGCGCTGGAGGGGCAGGAGCATGTCCAGGGAAGGGAACGGAGCTGGGGAAGGGGCTGGAGCCCCAGGAGGGGCTGAGGGAGCTGGGAAGGGGCTCAGCCTGGAGAAAAGGAGGCTCAGGGGGGACCTTGTGGNGGCCCTTGAGTTTAACATCTTTAGTGAAAAGTAAAACCAGAGCTCTCTATTAAGAAAGAATTATTGGTTCAAATTGCCTTTTCCTTGAAGACAATTCAAAAGTCTTTATAGACATATTACTGCATATGTAAATATAAATACCTTACCGTTAACGTGTACAGATATATTCTGATTATCGACAGGCCAATGGATGAGAAAAAATAATCAGATTTTATTAGCTGACTTCTTCCCTCTAAGGCCTGGCCTTTCTGGCTGAGATGCCAGCTGGACTCATGATCAGACTGTTTAATTCTTTTTCATTAAAGATGATGCAGAGTTCAGAGAAAAGCTGTGCCTCCAATGAGGCCTGGCCTTGTACGCATCTAGTAAAAATGATATTTCTGTGTTTGAAGTTTCTCAAAAGGCAAATCTTTGCCTTGGAAATGCAACTCTCAGTCAGCGACTTTGTTGGCAGAAAGTGAAATAAAATGCAGCTTGTACTGTACTTAACGTAATAAAATTGCACAACACAAACCTGATGTGCATAACAGATTATGTTACATGTATCAAATTACACATGCACAGGTACATTTTTCAAAAGGGTGACCTTCTATAATTTCTTATGCAGTCTTAAGCAGTGTTAAAAATACATTTAACATTTGAAGTTCTGATGGTTACAAAGCTGCTGACTCATACTGTCTGAAAATGTAATAGCAAGTAGGATCTTAACTTGATGCATGATTTACTGAACCTTTATGATTTATATGAATTATTAATCCTTTGCTACTTAGATGAATTGGAACAAAATTTCTCAGAGATTTGAGAAATTAATATTACTTATATTTAGCCTACTGTTGTACATCTTAATTCAATCATTGTGTTTCATCAAAACTTCTCAAAGTTCCTCTATTATTCTGAAAATCCTTGGCAGGGAGGAGGGGGGCAAAATAATAAAGGCATCATTGAGTTTGTTTTGCAGATGNTGCAACTCTCAGTCAGCGACTTTGTTGGCAGAAAGTGAAATAAAATGCAGCTTGTACTGTACTTAACGTAATAAAATTGCACAACACAAACCTGATGTGCATAACAGATTATGTTACATGTATCAAATTACACATGCACAGGTACATTTTTCAAAAGGGTGACCTTCTATAATTTCTTATGCAGTCTTAAGCAGTGTTAAAAATACATTTAACATTTGAAGTTCTGATGGTTACAAAGCTGCTGACTCATACTGTCTGAAAATGTAATAGCAAGTAGGATCTTAACTTGATGCATGATTTACTGAACCTTTATGATTTATATGAATTATTAATCCTTTGCTACTTAGATGAATTGGAACAAAATTTCTCAGAGATTTGAGAAATTAATATTACTTATATTTAGCCTACTGTTGTACATCTTAATTCAATCATTGTGTTTCATCAAAACTTCTCAAAGTTCCTCTATTATTCTGAAAATCCTTGGCAGGGAGGAGGGGGGCAAAATAATAAAGGCATCATTGAGTTTGTTTTGCAGATGCATGGACTATAACCCACTTTAATAAGGATTAACTATCCCCAATACATGGCCAAATTCTGTAAAGCACAGCTCTATGACCCTTGCTCAGCTTTGAAGCTCAAGACTGCTGCTGAACCAGCCCAAAGAAAACACATAAAATAAAGAGTTGGGAGATTTTTACAGCAGTTAGGAACAAATAACAAAAACTTTCCAGTTGGCAGTAGTTAAGAGAAAAACACGGACGTGAAGAGACATAAAATGAGTTGGAAAGTGGCAGTTCAGAAAGATCAAGAATCCTCACACTCCAGCAAGCAGCACTGGCTGTCACCTTTCCATCTGAGCGGTGACTCCCTGCCCAGCGGTGACTCAGCGGTCACTCCATCAAGGAGGTGAGACAAGACTTGTCCTGTGTTAGTTCCAGCCACTTGCTTTCTGTATTAGCAAATAAATAGCTCTTCTCTATGCAATCAAAATCCTATCTTCTATTCATTATGGTCATTACTCACTATTCCTTGGCTGTTTTTGCCCCAAGCTAACAAAATCAAACTGATAATTCTTGGAGTTCCTGCCGCGACATTAACAGCACCTGCTGCTTTGTTATTCCCAAGGGTTCCCACTGCCTCCCGAATTTCATCACATTCTAGTTCTTCACAAACAGCTCAGTTGTCTAGAAAATAGCTCCCTACTTTTTTCACCACTAAGGCTCACTACACAACCACCTCAAACATTCTATAATTACGTTCTTGGCAACTCTTTTGGATTCTGAGCTCATTTATTCTGCCGTCCACCCCCCACCTCTCCCTCACCTTTTCCCCGAGGATCCAATCTCTTCATCGATTACCACCCCAGTATTTTGTACTCCTCTGAAAGAGAAGCTTTACTAACACCATTTACATTTGTAAGGTATATTTATCTAGTAAGGCACATAAATCAAACAGGAGGTCAGTGTACTCAAGGCCCTTGGATTTCTGCATCAAATTACCAGCTGAGATTCTGTTTTATGCCTCTGACCCTTGTTCACTACAGAGCAGCAATTTACTGGTGGTCGAGTGAAGCAGAACTGTTACCCAAGGAAACCCTCATCACTTGGGGAGAGTGTGATGTGCAATAAAAAAGGGGGAGGGGATGTTTTTTGAGGTTGGTTTTATGACTTAGGAACATGGGGTATTTATTTGTTGTTGTTGTTGTGCTTGTTTTTCTAAAGGTGGTCCAATAATCTCTAGGGGAGCATGGTTAGAGAGAGCCCTGTGCAACCTGGTCCAGGGAAAGGTGTCCCTTGCAGGGTGTTGGAATAAGATGATCTTTAAGGTCCCTGTTAATCCAACCATTCTAGGATTCTTTGTAAAATTCCATTTTAAAATGAAATTGTGGATATGTAATCTTTTCAAAGAGGAAGAATATGGAAGAACACAAACTTTACATAGCTTATACACAACCTATACTGCTGTCACAGTCCAAGCAGCAGCAAAGATGCTCTGGCTACATCCATTTTATACCTTCTGAACTTTTTTTCCTGCAAGGACATTATGCATTCCCTGTCCACTTGTGTCACAAGGGTCTTTGGCAGCAATTTAACACCCTGTTAATTCTGAATTTTCTTGCTAAGTACTTCTCCCTCATTTACTTTAGCCTGACTTTGATGAAAGATTTCTTCACAACACCCAATTCTAATGCCATGAGAATGCTCCATTTCCCAAGGGCTACAGGAGCATTCATGCTCCACTGCATTTCTGCTGAGTACCCCCAAGGTAGCATCAATGCTGTCTGAGACCCTGTAAAGGCCTTCCCACTTCAGGAAAAAGCTCAGGCATGCGCAAATTTAAAGATGAATATCCCTGCTCTTCATGGTCCCCCAAAACACCCTTCAACTGTACTCCTAATCTCCTCCTTTTCCTCTGTTGAACTACACAAATATATATTTTTCTTACTCACACAGTTTCCAAGCCACCTTTTGTTGTTTACACTTCAAGATATGCTCCCAGTCCCCCTGTGGGATTCCACTAGCATCTCTTTCAATGTTCTGCCACCAGCTATCAACACACTCTGTAACCTCTACAGGCTAAGACCTCTTTGCTGATGGATATTCCTATCAATAATTTAAATTCCTCATAGGTATCCATAACTGAGCATCTTCAGCAGTTTCTTCATTGTGACATGGCTCCTTCTCACCCCCAGTCTCACAGCTGTCGAGCTCCATCACAATCAGATCTCCCTTTATTTATCTGATAAAACTGTAGGGCATTGATCAGGGGCTTATCTTGAACAACTGGCAAACTAATCCATTTCATTTGGCTGCTATTAACATCATTCCCTGTTAAGCAATTCCCAAACATTTTTCCTTCCTATTGACTCAGATACAGATGAAAACCACAAACAACAAAAGTTCCTGGACAGAAGACTGCATTTGGCTTACAGCAATCTAGAGACACTTCTATGAAGTGGTATCATTTTTCTCTGCTTAAACAAACAGTTTCCACTGTATTTGGACTATCTTAAATCATTCAGACCAGTTGGAAATTGGCTTGAGAGGCAGCTTGGCCCATCAGTATCTGGCAACTTGCAAGCCCTGCCCAGAAGCTGAAGCTCTACCAAGCCAAGCTCTTATTTTTTGCAGAAAGCTGGATGTGAGCTACAATTCCAACTCCCTCCAGCCTTCTCCCAGATCTGTTGATCTGAGGCTGCCATTGGCCACCTGGATACATGGGACACCCTAATCAGACATGACACAGTGGTGTTCAGGAGACTTTCCTGTCCAGCCTTCCAGGAGCCACTCTGGCAGACCAGATCCACATGGTCCTGGAGGTCCCTTCCACCCCAAACCTATTCTATAATTATATCAAACCTCTCTCTGTTATTTTCAGCTCTCCACAAGATAACATTCTACAGCTCTTCTGTCCCTGAGTGGAGGACAGGAGGCTTCTCTCCAACAGTTAAAATGGGACCAGGAGCATAATTTGGTTTTTGTTTAAGCTTTTTATACAGCAAAGCATAAACTCACTGCAAAGCTTAACTTCTGTTCCTCTGTTGCCTGGGACTTGGGCGTCCTTTGTGGGATGTCTCCTTTCCGAAAAGAAAGACAAAACACTCTGATACTTCATCCTGGTGATTTGTATTATCATTTGCTATTTATAAACCTGATTTTAGTTCTCTAAATAATTCTGAAATTTTAATAAAAGAGGTACCCTGAAACAAAAATATAATGAAGGCAAACAAGCAAGGAAAGGATAATTGGATTTTTCTCAGGCTATGCTAATCTGTAGACTATAAATGCTGTGTGGTTACACTTGAATACTGTTAATTTGCATGTAGCTGGGAGCACTGGCATGAACCACCAACATATTAGATCACAACACCTGACACTGGATGCTCTTTCAGACATCAAGCATTTCATCCTGGAATTAGTTGATTTAGCATATTTAGACACACAAACCTCCATTTTTTTTCTACAACTATAAATCAGAGGAGATTTTTCAAAGACTGTACTAGGCATAATCAAGTGTGCAAGTACTTGATCAAATGCTTCTAGCAAGCAGGAGCTAACTACAAGCTGTAGATGCAATGGCTGTTGATGCCTTGCTTGGCAGAAACAATCATGCAGACATCGGTATTCAGACAGGAAAGTGCTTGTCAAGATCAAAATGCTAATCACTGCTTGCTGAGCAATGCAGTTCGCTGTTGTAGGGAGAGCAACACGTAGCTCACAGCAGCTGCAGCACATTGTTCTCTCTATCCAGGGATGGAATTCCTGGGCAGGTCTATCAGCAGCTGGTCACCAGTGTGTCCTGGAAAATTTACAGAGCCAGAAACAACAATGCTTGCACTGAACATTAAAGATAAATAAAAAATTGATATCAGAAGGTTTGTAATTCCTAAATCAGAACACCACCTTTTCAATTCAGCAAAGCAAAATGTGTTCTCTGGGGTTTACAGTAATGTTTCTTTGAACAAAGGGTTTGCTCACTGAATCCAGAGTAAGTCATAAGTGTTATTCAATTATATTAAATATTTAAATTAACATATACATAAATTCTCATGCCTCTTTTCCCTAATACCACAATTTCTGTGAAAAAGATAAACTCAAAAACAAAAGAAAACCCAACCTACAGCAATTTTTTAAGTTGATGAATATTTTTTCCTTACTTATGTATTTGAAAATGCAACTAAGTTTAGAGTCTAAGTGAGTAAGAAATATGATAAAAGG
>VXBQ01015990.1:1850-17410 GCA_013400175.1 Phainopepla nitens
AATGCTTCTACATGAATTGTTGCAATGGCTAGTTATCAAACACGTATAATTTACACATGTTCCTTTTCCAGGTTAAGTACAGATGGCCCATCCACCCTGGTTAAAATCACTAGAATTTTGTCTTAGACTGCTAGTAGATGACACGTCACTATATGAGTCTATTGGTGTCCTCACATACTATCTAGGCCTGATGTTAGCTGGATTATAGCTGCCCTGCACTCACAGCATTCACTGAAAATTTATTTTGAATTAAGGTGATAAAACAGTCCATACTTGCAAAGATATGCAAAACATCTACAGAAGCAAGGAGCTTTGTGGAGGCCCAGGCTGTCTTCTCTTGCCTCAATATGGAGAGACTCAAGGCCCTCAAAAGTTCATCATTTCTATGGCACCTCTTCCCCTGTGTTCCATAAATACAATGCCTACCACATTTGTTAGTTCCTGAATGAGTTTTTGAAGGTGTTGGTATTTCTTCACTTTTTCCATCGCGGCCTCTTCTAAAGATGTGTCAGTATATTCAGTGTTGCACAGTCACAGCCACCACAAATGCTTGATTCTCCTTCACAAAAATCCTATAACTCATTGTCATCTCTTATATGTGGTTCCTGAAACATCATCCAATCTTTCTTTTTAGCTTCATTTGATAACATGTAAAAGATATAATCGTGCCTCTAAATTCCTGCATCCTGTATGATTGGGCAGTTCCTGATGATATGGAAGCATGTTTCATTTTCAGCCTGGCAGTGTCTGAAGAATTTGATGTACATTTCTTGTCTACCCCTTGTCAGGAACTCTCTTGTGGGGTAAATGCTGACAGTTGAGTCTTCTCAGACGGATGTGAAGTAAAATTTCTTCCTGTTCCAGTTCACCAACCAGTTCTTATTCTCTCCAAAGCAAGAGGAATACTTCAGGGAGACCAGCTCATACAGTCACACCGCTGCAGACCTCGTTTTCCTGGCACAGTTAGGATGCACTGCATTTATCCATGTACACCAGCATTCATGTCATCCAAGTAATTATAAACCTGGAAATTGGAATTGAAATATTTAGCTCCTTGCCAGACCATTAATCCAGGGGCCTAGGAAACAGATTTGATAAGGTGTTATTAATCTAAAAAATACTGTTCCTGGAGGTTTGTGATTACTGTCCCCAAATCAGCCGATAGAATGGGCTACAAATGTCAGACAGACCAGCTGGTGAGAGACCAACTTCAGACCATTCCCAAAAAAAAAAGCCATCTGAAGAATACTTCAAAAACTCAGTAAAGACCTTCTAAAAATTTTTGAGGGGAAAATATTCTATTTTTTTCAAGCAGCTTTGAAGCCGTGATAATGACTTAGCTGAGTACTGAGGAAAGAGATTACTAGAAGATATACATTTTTAATATCTGAGATATAGATTCTTCCTTTGCTGACTAAAATATTTTTAGAAAAGGCCATAAGAAGAGACTTTTCAGAAAAGACTCTAAAATCAGATGACATAGCTCTGAGAACAAACATGGTCCATGATATGACCATTCATTTTATTTTAATAAGAGCTCTCAAAGAGCACTCTTGAAAGCAAACAAATCCAGTTCTTCGAGCAGTCAAAACTCAGTTCTGTTCTGGTGACACAAGACCTTCCATTAGAGCCTGGAAAACTTCTAAAAAGTTCAAGATGTCAGGCAGCTAAATCTATGTTAGGTGCACAGGTATTTGATAATGGTGCCAGACTGAGTTAATTGAGAAGCTGCAACCTATGAGTTCTGGACAAGGCTTCAAAAAGGCTAGATTGGCTGCAGAGTTTGGGGAAAATATTGTCCTGAATTGCTCCACAGGGAGTTATTTGGATTGCTGAGCTAACTTTAAAGCCTCTGCAAAATATGCTGACCTGAACCAAGGTCTTGGCTCTGAGCCCGGCCCTATTGTAGAAATAAGATTTCCATAGACAGTAAACACAAATTTTTCCAGGCATAACACTCACATCCACTGCTTCATCAATAAGTAGACTATTAATAAAATTAACTCTGCCTCGGGCTTATATGTTGGTTATTTTAATAACACTAGTGTGGTCACTGGATACTTGGACACTGATATACTGATACATGTTGTAATAAAACAACTCTGATGAAAGTAACATCATTTCTTTAGAGAGAAAACATAAAAGTTATATAGACTGCAGAAATACATTAAATTGTTTGTTCTTCGTGCTTATTACACAGACAAATATCTTGAAGATGAAGAAAAATTATTTCCTTAGATGCTATGAAATAAGAATTTGGGTTTTTTTTGGTGGGGTTGTTTGTTTGTTTTCATTAATTTTTTGGGGTTTTCATGGGGTTTTTTCTTTGTTTGTTTGTTTACTTCTACCTGTGTACAAATCCACCCCCAGGTCACTCTGAATCTGCCACTATATCTGCCACTATTAATCTCGTACCATCTGAATAAATGCTACTCCACAATAGAACCCACAGTAAAACACTGCACATCCATCCTTTGAATTCCTGGTTTATAAAGTGTTAACCATGAATTCTGAAAATTTCTCTGTAACGAACAACTTGCCTCTTGAATTTCGAGTCTAAATGGTCTCTAAAACCAGAATTTCCTATGAGCTAGAGGAAACACGTGCATCTTCATTTTTTCAGATTATACTTACACAACATATCGAAAATCTTTAGATATGCAAATATTTTGGCATATTTAGACACGCCAAATGGCATAGAAATGATGGACATATAGTATCACTTCTATGGATTTCTATCTCAGTAGCTGAGCAGCTGAAGAGGAGAATAATACAGCATGAGCAACTGTTTTGTTTTTTCACAGAGAATGAATTTTCAAACTAACAAAAAGCTACTAATCATAAACCCCTTATATCCCAGCAAAACTTCCTCTTTCATTATGACTACACAATTTAAACAATTTCTACGAATTGCTAAAGTTATATTTGTTACTCAAGGATCATTTGCAGAAATGAAACACAGCTTTTTGGGGTTTTAGATCAGCAAATATTGCCACCACTTGATTAAAATATCCTATGAAATCTCTCTTTTTAAATTCAAAAACAAACTCAAAGCTATGACTGCCCCATGATCTAGATCCACTGATACTGTAAAGCAATCCCTAATTTAAACTGCATATTTAAATTCCAAATTTTGACCTAAAAATTCTGCTTTCAGAATTTTTCTTTTCCAAACTTAGAGTTAATTACTCTTTTGGATGGTGGTCTGTCCATGAGGTTCACCGGACATTTAGCATTTTGTTTTCTGCATGGGCTAGAACTGTGCTTCCAAAGTAGTTTGGTGTCTGGATCAAACGTCCAGATCAGAAGCTCTTCTTTTCAGTTTCACGAAAGAGCCTGATCCTGTAGATGCACTCAGAGTATGTTCAGCACAAATTGATTCACAGTGATTTACACTGCAAGGGAAATGGTCTTTTGAGTCTCTTGACAAGAACACTAAGTTGTCATTCTAGTGACAACTCTGGTTCTTCTTCTAGGACAACATGCATTCCATATGATGCTCAGAGCATTCCTATGTAAGTGAATTAACCTAAAATAACTAGGTGTATCCAGTGACAATTCAGTACTTTAAAGACTCTCCTGTCTATATGAATGCTTATGATGATGGTGTAGGCAGAGTGGTCCTGGTATGGATTGTCTTGGGAGCCTTGCCTTTTGTCACCCCTTTTCATGAGTTCCTGGCAACACATCTTTCATACACAATCATTCTCATGCCTATCATATCTAAAAGGGTTGACATGCAAAAGCACAATGTCTTTATATATCTGCATAGTACTCATCTGACAGGGCTTATATGCGTGTATTCAGTTATATGACACAGGTGTTAATATATTGGGCACTTGAGAGCATATCTCTTGACATCAAGAGCTACGCAACTCAGGCTGCATGGGGAAAAGATGTTCATTGCAGCAGTTTCCAAAGTTACAGTTCAGCATATTGTTTCTGGCCTGAAGAAATCTTAGTTTTACAGTACACACTGTTAGTTTCAACAGGACACTACAGCTAGTTAGGCAAAAGTCTGCTGGTTTTGACATGACTGGGAAATTGGACATGCTTTTTAAAAAGTCTTTCAATGTGAAAAAGAATAGCAATTTATAATTCTGACTTTGAAGCTGAGTACTTTTTTCATCTTCTAACAAAATTATGCATATTACCTTCTCTGTCAGCAGTCCACTATTTCAATATGACCCACATTCAGAAAGATGCAGACTTCCAGACCACAAAACAAATTGCTTATATAGACAGGTAGATGGAGCACTGGGATGTGAATTACACGTCTCTACAGGTAAAAGTTACTGTCGCAGCCCTGAAACAAAGAGTTACTACAATCTACAGGAGTTCAAATCCCAGCCGGAGCCTGGTTTGCAACTTCACTAAAAAAGTAGCAATGTGATCCTCACTGTAGAAAGATTGTCAAAAACTTCTAATTTGTCTGAAAAATTACATAGTTAAAAAGTAAAGAGATAACCCTTCCGAAAAGCTGAAGTTTCTGTGCTACGGGATCTTTTTTTTTGTGTGTGCTGTTTTGCTGGGGTGAATTGTTTGGTTGGTTTTAGTGTGCGTTTTGTGTGTTTCTTTGTGCTGGGTTTTCTTACAAGCTTTTTGTGGGTTTGTTTTGTATGTTGGTTTTTGGGGACATTTTGGTTGGTTGGTTGACTTTTGTTGTTTTGTTCTGCTATTTTAATGTAAGTCATAAAACATAGGCTGTCATTATGACCATGTTATTGTTCCTTAAAAAAAAAAAAGCAGAATTCTTTTCTTCCTGATTAAAAAGATTAAAGGAAAGCTTGGGCAGTGATCTATATTTAAATATTGCTTTTGCATTAATAGCACTACAATAGACATGGAAGAAGAATGTGTGCATCAAGGAAAAAGGAGAAGGAGAATGTTTCTATCTATTAGGAAAGGGAAAAAAAAGAATAAAATTAGTTTCACAGAGTTATTACAATCAAAGCTACCTTTTTTTGTGTAATCAAACAGTAATAAGTAATTATATTATGCAGACCAGCTGTGAAGGTAATGAATACAATGCAACACAATGTAAGATTCTGCAGATTGTGCAATTATTTTGAGAAATCAGTGTCATCAATTAGCTTCTCTTCACAGCATGCTCTCAGTAAGTTATTCTTTTATACAGCTTAATAAATGAAATCTATCTGAACAATAACTAATATTGGTTATCCAACACACCACAAGCAGCAGGTTAAAAACAAAACAAAACAAAACAGAACAGAACAAAACAAAACACCTATTTGTTAAGAAGCAGTAATAAAAAGAAAATGAAATGTGTATGCACTGCAGAAAGCCCAAGGTATTAATGAGAATAATTAACCCTCTACACCTAAATTCTGGCCTCATTGCAAATCTTCTTTGTATATTGCAGTAGAGTTAATGCACTGATGGACCAACACTGTCTGAGTATCTTTAGTCAAAAATCCTGTTAACAGATTGCAATCTCTAGGTCCTTGATTTTGTATTATATAATATTAATTTCTGTTTTTCACCCCCCTACACACTTGAAGTTACCAGTTCCATTCCCCTCAGACTCAATGCCATAGCTACAGTGACTTCAGTGTTGCAGAAACAATGCTCCAACACAAAAAAAAAGCTGATATGCCAGAGAAATCAGTACCTCATTCATGTTGAATAGACTGTTCTGTCATGTATAATTTGAAGAACTATATAGTCATGTTAAAGTTTGGTAATGTACTACAGAGCTCAAAGATAACATACAAACAGGTACATGGGTAAATAAATAAGCAAGCAGAAAATCCCCCTCTTGCAGGAAAAAACAGTTAATCAGGACTAAATTTTAAGAAACTGATTCAAAGGAAATAGAAATAGCATCAGGAATCATGAAAAGCATAGACATATAATCTGCAATGATCTCAAAACCTGTTTTAATATTAAAATCCTTCTACATGATTATAAAGCAACGATCAAAAATTAAAGAGATTGGTGGAAGACGTATAGCAGTAAATGATGCTGTACAAACTCATCCTTTTCTGGTCTTCCTGCATATTAGTGGTACGCCTAATTTTGATCTCTACAAATTTAGATTGAGTATTAAAAAACTTGCAGCTAGAGAAAATGCATAAAGAAAAGCAGCACGCTGAGGACTTAAAATCTGTTAAGGAGGAAAATCTGAAATTTCAGTAATAACACGGGCTGTATATTAATTTGGTTCACAATAACACTATGATATTTGATACATCATCCAAAAAGGAACAAGAAGAAATAAAAGACTTTGAAGGGAACAGATTTAACACAGAACACAAAGAGCATTTTCCATAACATTTCCTACCAACATTAATTAAACTGACACAATCTGTAAAACAAAATTTTTATAAAGATCCTATTGTATAGCAAAAAGGATTTTTGGCACATTTGTACCACTGGTTAATACAGATGGAGCTGAAACATGGGCATTCTCCAAGAATATCAAGTATCAGTTAAAAGCTGAGCTGTAAAACATGAAAAGATTTATGCATAGAATTTATACTTCTGGAACCACACCAAAGCCTGCAAGGTCTTAGTTCTGGTACTTGAAGAAGAAGCCCTTGAGTATTTCAGACATAATAAAAATCAGACTATAGACCCACAAGTTATGCCAAGTGAATTCTAGTATGGTCCTAGAATCAGATAGGAAAAAATGGAGACTATGAAAATGAACAACAAAGTCATCAAGGTGAAAGACATGTTCGAGACTGTGAATAAGCAAGTGTAAGGGAAAAAAATAAATGTAAATTACCACAAATCTACAGTGCAATGTAAACTATACAAGATTACAGTAAGTGCCATCAATGACAAATACTCACTTAGAAGCTTCACTTAGAAGCTATATGGAAAATACTACATATGAAGCTATATTGTATTTTCCATGCAGCGCATAGTGCAGTGTAATAACAACAGTGAACACTGCAGAAACATATAAGATCTCTCTTACAGTATTGATGCTGTCATACTATTCCTTTAACGGAAGAAAGTTAGATGTGCTTCTGGCTATTTGAAGTCAGTCTTGCATTATGCATTATTCCTCTCTTGTGCTACAGATTAGAGATCCTTCTCATCTAACAAGCAAAATAAAACAAAATTTCTTATATCCTCTTTAAGAGGGGAAGAAAAAAATCCAGGGAAAATAAGTTCTATGTAAATTACAGTCACACAATGTGGAAGACTGCCTTCCTTTGAAACTATTTGAAAAACTTTGGTTCCTCTTTCTTCAGACCTGACCTTTGGGACAAAATGCATTTCCACTGGATGGGGTTTTTTTGCAGGAATAACATCCCCTAGAAGGGAGACGAACTGCGTCTTTCCTATATTTTTAAATTTTACTGCCTTTTCAAAGTCTAGTTTTTCAAACTCTTTATGTTTTAATCACAAATACTTCCATCAGATTCCATGGAACTACTGCTGTACTTATTCCATACCACATATTCTAAAACAAGTTGCTGAAACTGAGTTAGGAGGCACAGTTCAAAATTACAAATTGTGTCTAATTTATAGCACTAGGACAAAATCCTTCCTCAGCATTAATTATGCAAGACAACTATATTTTTTAAACTAATTTACCATTTTTTTAACCATAACTATGGGTAATGATTTAATCCACTGAAGCTAATAATACTTGTTTTCTCTCAAATTAAAATAACCTAGTATCTTAACTACTTCTGGGCCTGAGTGAGCTTCATCTAGAGATTCCTGTTTAAAATAGATTTGCTCCTTTACTACTAATGTAGGAAACTTTAAACTCCAAGAAGATAATTTAGCAACATGTTATTAATATCGCTTGAACTACACACATAAAGCAAAATGAACTGTGAAAAGGAGGGTTTGCAGGTTTTTCCTAGTTTGACAGTCCAAAATAGATAGTTGCCTGCAAGTCTATAGTGTATTTTACTTTCTTGAATGTATTCAAATAAATAAGAAATGCTAGCTCAGTCCAGCAATTCATCTTTTCTAATATTTTCCTTTTGATGTTGCCTGATGCAAGACATATAGGACATCACCACAAAAAAAACAAACTAATAAATCATAATATTAAGAGTAATTTGGTAAAAAATAGGAATAACTCTTCATCAAAAATGTTTCTTTTTATTCTCAAGAAATGCTATTCTCCAACATGATGTACAGTCCCCACTATTATACGAAATCTTCATAAATTTCATATAGGCTTGAATTTATGTTAGTCCATGAGAAACTGCTTAGTTCCCCTGCTTCTTCCTCAAAAAAAAAAAAAAATTAAAAAAAGACCTTTCACTATGATTTGAAAGCAAGTTTTACTCCTTCATGTGCCTTAGTTGAAGTATAGTGACGGAGGGAATACAAAGATTTGATTGTTTGGTCTGGTTGTTTGGTTTTGATTTTTTTAAAGAAAATATAGCAGTCCATTTGTATTAGGCAGGTGGAATATACTACTAAAAAGTCTATAAAAAAAAACCCCAGCTTTATAACTCAGAGGGTGCTGACTTTCGTGGATTACCACCCAGCACCCAGTCTTGCAACTCTGTAATAAACTACAACTTACATTCTGTGTGCTGTTGATTCTAGCATACTCTGTTACAAACCCTGTTTTGGAATAACTTTAGTAGTAACACAACTGACTGGCAAAAATGAAATGACAGTTTTTCCATAAACTCAGTCTTCTTTTAATTTGGATGCCATTTCCACTTCCTCAAACTTTATGCATAAACCCTTTTACTGGAAAAAATGTGTCTTGTCTTTTAAATTGGCACCAACCAAGCTAAAATTCTCATTCAGCAGAACTAATGCTTACTTTCATCAGCTTTGAGTAGTCCCACTGAGGATCTTTGCTCTTAAAATCAGCTTTAAATTTGTGCTGTTTTCTAAAATTTCCGCAGATCTACAAGGCGCACCCTAAGTGTTCTCATGAAAATAAGACAGAAGCTGGAAGATGCAATAAGTTATTATATTGCTTATTAAAAGCTGCAGTTTATTAGTCTCAAAGAAACTTGCCAAAATTCCACTAACTTCCACTTACTCACCAAATCCTTTGCTCCAAGTCAAGGAAATGACAGAGGATTTTTCTAGACGCACCAAAATTTCCAAACCCACATATTTTGGTTTTCTTTTTTCTTGCTTGAGAGACTAGGGGTTCCCTTGTTTTATAAACAATAACATGATTTTTCACCAGGTCCAGTGAGGGAACTCATACACTGCTGAAGGGGTGCTGCTCCACTTGAGCACCAGCCTGGTTACTCAAAAAGTCCTGCAAAACTGCTCCTTTCCTGAGTGTACAACAAACCCTGAAAGCCCTACTCACAGGCCTGAATCTGGCTGATTATTACCTTTGCTGTTTATTCAGTTATTTACTAGTGAAGCCATTTTGGGGGCAGGGAGAGTGGGAAGGCATGCCATGCAAACGTTCAATAGATGAGGGCAAAGGCAGCTGTCTGATATTTCCTCTACGAAGCAAAGCACAGGAGGACGCAAAGACTCGAGAAAATCGCCCACTCTCTGAAAAGTTACTGCGTCTCCAGAGCTGCCGAGAATGGGGAGGGGGTGGCTGGCTTCCTCTTGAGGGCAAATGACGGGCTCTAAGAGTGCGTTTTTAAGGGGTGATGTCAGAGAAATTAAACTTGAGCAGTCAAACACACCCCTCCCCTACCTCAGCGACGTGTTTCTCCTGTTGATAAGGCGAGAGAGGTGGCTAGTATAGCTCACTCCTGCCCTACTGGGACGGGGGCTGGTTGGCGGGAGACACTTATTAATTATGAACGGGGAGATGTCCCTTTAAGGTCTGTGCTCTCTGAGAGCTGCAGCTGGAGCGTTTAGTGCGGGAGATTTGGCTTTATTTGTACATCCTAACGCCGGGTTAGTTCAACAGGGAGGTTTCCAAAACTCAGAGACCTTTAGAGGGGTTTGAGGTGGGGGAAACTGTGTGCGGTGGGAGGAAGCTAAAGTCTTCTTAATGAGAAGCAACGTACAGACTGGATAACAAACAGGAAATGCCTAACTCGGCTGCGAGGCGGACGGGCGGTGCAGAGCGCTGAGCTCCACCGGCAGAGCAGCTCCGCCGGGCGCGCCGGCGGCAAGACCGCTCCCGCCACCCCTGCCCTCTTCCCGGGCTCCCGGCCCCCGGCTCGCAGCAGCTCAGGCATGGCTGCCTCCTACTGGATGCTGACAGGTGAGGAAAGCCCTGTTTCTGCCTTGCTTTGAAGTCTCGGTTCCCTAAAGGAGCCCCGCTCCCGGCGGGAAGCGGGTGAAGCTGGTAGGGTCTGGCACCCAAAGGACGGCGCCCCCGCCCCGATCCTGCCTCGGGAGTGCCCTTTCCGGAGCTGCCCTCCAGCCGCAGGCCATGAGGGACTCCTCGGTTTGCTTCTCTCGGGGAACTTTAATCTCTACACGAATTTTAGAATCTGGGGGCAAGGGGTGGTTGCCAAATGAAGATGAATGGCTGAGAAGGCATATTGTTATTGAATCTGGCTTGGAAGAAAGAAGTTTATTTGGTTTTGTTGGTTTAGTTTTTAGCTGGTTTTGGCAGTTGTTGTTTGTTTTGTTTGTTTTTTTTTTTTTTTTAATTAGGGTAGATTTTTTGCTTTCCTCTGTTTGGCTTTCAGACATCTGACTGGTAAAAGGGAAGTGAGGAAGCACTCACTCCAGAAAGATGAGTTCATCCGGAGATGGAATATGTAATATTTCCTTTTAGGGGTTCATTGATTGTTAGTGACTTACTTGCTTTTCTAGAAAAAAGAATGCACCAAGTAAAAATCTCCCCAGCTAGTCAGTCTGTAATAGCATTTTGGATCTGAAATCAGGGGAATCCAAGAAGTGGGAAAGAAGTTAAGGCAATGCTGAGATTCATGTGCTCGGAAACTTGGACATTGAACTCCCCAGTAGCTCTTGCGCAGGCAAGTAGCACACTGTGAACCTGAAGCAGTTCCCCCCTGAAACAGGGGAAGAAATAAATTTCATAAGAATTGTCCAAATGCAGGCAGCAGCAAGTGGGGAAAAGGCAAAACTAGAGTTTTCTCCTCTCCCCTCTGTGCTTATTGTGCAAGACAGAGCAGATAAAGGAAAATGTGAAAATCTGAATATAGTATTTTGGCATGCCATATTTAGTTATTGTTCTTAAGTGTCTTCATTATTGTTACAGTGACAATCTCAAAAACATGCTTTTGTTTGTGTTCCTTCAAAGAAGGACACTTTGTAAAACAGCAACAATTTAGTGTGGCAGAGCTTCCCTTCAGAGTTGCAGAGTTGCCACTGATAATGCCGGCAGATAATTCACCAGTAATGAAAAAAAGGTTTACTGTCAGATAGGAAAACATTTCAAGAGCAAGTCTCATCCAGATTTTCCAGGTGATTACTTTTTTAGCGGTGGTGTCATGGGGGTTTCTTTTTTAAAAGATTGGTAGGAAGAGAAAAGACTTATATGTAAGAGGAGGCAGATACATTACAAATATCAGGTAAAGAAGTCAAATTGTCCCATAAATAAGAGAAATATTCCTACACAAACAAGTCAAAATATCATAAAAACAATGGATAAGGGGTTTTCTTCACAAAGAGAAATACAGTGAGATTAAAACTTAATTAAAAAAATAAATTACATTATGCTCTTCCTTAAAAGAAGAAAGCAGCAAATAATCTGGCATGTCCTAGCAAACAAAAAGAATCTAGTGTAAAGCAAGTACATAGAGATGTTATGTATATTTGTGTATTTATACAGATTTTTGTTCTTTTTTAATTAAGCTTGTTTTGATGAGACCTCTGAGAATCTTACCACAGAAAGTCTGACTTGCAAACAGAAGTGCACAGAGAACTGAGAAGCCTGATAAGGGCTGAGAAAAATGACAAAAGACTGAATTAGTTAGGCTTGTTTATCTAGTAGAAATAAAACTAAGGGCAAAATGTTGAACATTTAAAGTATATCTTTTTATCCAAGTATTATTGCTGAGGATATTATTCCAGATGTCAGTGTTAATCTTTGTTTTATGAGAGCACCCAGTCATGACTTCCCACCTCGCATATGTTGGTTTCCAAAGATATTGATGAATACTTGGTTCTCCATATCCAACAAAGCGCAAAAGAAAATCAATGTAACTTACTATGCAAAAATCTTACAGAATATTCAGAAGAATTTTCTTATTCTTCAGGTAAAGAATTGCTAGGCTATCAGAAAAAAACCACCATTGTATAATCTCTTTCACCAGGACTTTTGATGAAGTTGTATGAACAGCTATAAGGGACGGCTGAGTTTACTTCAGCTGGCCTCTATGCAAGTGGTTTGACTAGGGATCTGCTGAAGTTCTCTCTAGTCCTACATTTCAACAGATGAGGAATGAAGAAGTCAGTCTAAAGGATTCCATTACCTTTAAAAGCTTCTTCACTTAACTGTGTTATGCAAAGCCTGTTCTCTCATGAACTTCTCTCCTTATTGATGATGATCTTGTTGTATTCACCTTTCTGACAGAAAAGATAAATATAAATAGATAAAGACAAAACTGTATGCAGAAAACGGAGTGGTCTTTGTTCAGAGTTTTTAGAGGCAGGACAGCCATAGGACAAAGGCAAAGCATGAAGAGATGTTTTCCCCAGTTTCCCTCTCCATCTATCTTTTACCTTCCTTTGTTCTTGTAACAATAACATCCAACATTTCTTAGCAGACTTCCCCTATATAAGAGATTCTTTCCCATTAGTTTTTCCTATCCAGAATGTAAGCATGTTTGCATGAATTCTAGCTAAAGTGGCTATAATATGGAGGAGATGGGATTTACTATGAAAATGACCTCTCCTTTTCTAAAATTTGTACATAACCCATCTTCATAAAATAGTTGACCAAGGATTGAAGATATAGGGAAGGGTGCCTGAAACATTTTTCAGAATAATAACCTTAGATAACCAGCATGGCTTCAAAATCCCTAAGAATATATGCTATCACCATTACATTTTATCTTGCATTGTACTTAACAAGGCCCAAAAATGGATGCCAAATTGCTGCAATTATTAATGCATATAAAATTGTATTTAAAAAGTGGTTTATTGCAAGAACTCTTAGGTCCTACACACGCTAGTCTCAATCTTTTAGCAAGACAGAGACAAGCTATGCATTTGTGAACTTTTATGTTAAAACTGTATGAAGAGTTAAAAGTACCCACTTGTTTTATGTCTACCATGGTCAAATCCATCTCTTTCCCTGTCATTAGCAAAATTAGACTAAACTTAGAAACTGCTATAGTTTTTAATTTTTTTGAGTTTTTCTTCTACTGCTCATACTTTGCCATACTCAAAATAATAATACCCTACATTTACTTTTTACCAGAATAGGCAAAGCATCATCTCTGGTAAATATTTTCCTTTGTAAGTTGACAATGGTCCTGCTGATAGTGGATACATCATTGAAGTTTACATTTGCCACAAAATATTTGCGGATCACTGTTTATAACTCTATAAATCTCACAACTTGCTGTTTAAGAAAAGTCACATATCAAAATGCCTCTTTCTACAACAGGTAATTTAATATTTTGAGTGGCAACTTTGTTTCAAACTTGGTCTTTCTCCTTTGGTTGTGGTTTTGTTTGTTGTGAGTTTTTTGCTTTTGGGGTATGTGGGGTGGGGTGTGTATGTGTGTGTGTGTGCACACACGTGTTATTGTGGGGGTTTTTTAATGCAGTAAGTCATCTATTTTCCTGAATTGAATGTTTATTTTCTATTGGATGCTACTGGATGCCAACTTGCAACCTTTATCTAAAATACATTGCATCACCATGAATGTGAGGCTGCTTTCAAAAATTTTACTGGAACGAATAAGCACAGAAAAGTTTGTAAATACACAACTATAAAAGAATAAAAAGTAAAATACATTTTAATGGGGAAGTTAAATATGCACCACAACTATTTTTTCTTGAAAGAATAGCATGAGGTCTACCCTTGCAATTTTATAGTTGCAAAGAACAAAAAGAAGAAAATTTGCCATAAATTCACCATTCAGCATTTATATAGATAATTGAAAGGAACTCTTAAAAGTAAAGTTGAATGCACACCTTCTCCTAAAGAAAAGCTGAATGTAGAAGTTCTCTGCCTCTGTTTTTGCATTAAAACATTAATGCAAAATTATTAGCATGTACAAGCTCAAGTTAAACAGTTACTTACACGTGCTTATCTTATATTCCCTTGGGTGGTCCTGCTTGATTCTGTGAAGCTACTCATGCTAACAGACTTAAGCATGTGTACTCACAGGAAGAGAGTCTGAGATCTGATAAATAAATCCTATTATGTAATATCTGATAAAGTTGTTTTTACACCAGTATCAAGCTTAGGGAAAAGGAATGCACATTACTGGGCCAGGTCTGAGTTCACTGTCCTGTCACAATTGACTAGAGCCAGAGACTTCAGAGAAATTTATAGGTACATCATAATGGGAGATATGGGATTATTTTTGCTCACAGTAGCCTTATATCTCATTAAATGCTTGACTCCAAAGCCTTTTCAAGTCAGCAAATTCCATAATCCACAGTGGGTTGTTTTTTATTAAAAAAAAATAGCTAATAGAAAACAGAAACTTCCTTGTAGCCATCTTCTCATCTCTAAGAAGATGCCCTCATGCTTTTCTGTTATCAGACTGAATGTGTAGTCATTCCAAACTTAATGCATCTGCTGCAATTGCTCTGACACACTTAGCATGGCACATTAGTGTGCCTACTTTCTCAACCTATTTTTATATAATCATTCCTCATGCAAGCATTTTTTCCTATTCTTTATTCTTTTCCTTGATCTAAATTTGCAACATTCATTTTTAAATGGAGTTTTTAGTGTCGCACGCTGTTTTAAAAATAAGATATGGAACTTATAGTCATAGAGTTATAGATTTTTAAGGGGTTAAAATGGACATTAAAGATCATCTAGTCCAACCCCCTCCTGCCATGGGCAGGGACCATTCCCACTAGACCAGCTTTCTCAAGGCCTTGTCCAGTCAGTACCAAGGTTGGGGCAGCCACAACCTCCCTGGGCAGCCAGGGGTTAGACACTATTCTAATGTCTAACCACCCTCAAATAAAAATTTCTTCCTATTATGTAACTTAAATTGCTCCTCTTTTAGTTTGTACCCATTACTCATTGTCCTGTCATACAGCTCCTGATGAAAAATCCCTCNGTTTAAGAAAAGTCACATATCAAAATGCCTCTTTCTACAACAGGTAATTTAATATTTTGAGTGGCAACTTTGTTTCAAACTTGGTCTTTCTCCTTTGGTTGTGGTTTTGTTTGTTGTGAGTTTTTTGCTTTTGGGGTATGTGGGGTGGGGTGTGTATGTGTGTGTGTGTGCACACACGTGTTATTGTGGGGGTTTTTTAATGCAGTAAGTCATCTATTTTCCTGAATTGAATGTTTATTTTCTATTGGATGCTACTGGATGCCAACTTGCAACCTTTATCTAAAATACATTGCATCACCATGAATGTGAGGCTGCTTTCAAAAATTTTACTGGAACGAATAAGCACAGAAAAGTTTGTAAATACACAACTATAAAAGAATAAAAAGTAAAATACATTTTAATGGGGAAGTTAAATATGCACCACAACTATTTTTTCTTGAAAGAATAG
>VXBQ01015990.1:34746-46371 GCA_013400175.1 Phainopepla nitens
CATTTTGACAATAAGCTTTTGTGGGAGGCCACAGCAGTGCTTCCTTCACTGAGTCACATTTACCAGCACCCCACTTGCATCCTAGTATACTGCTCAGTTTCGTAGGTTTTCTAAGATCACAAGACAGGAAGTGTTTGCAACATCAATGTAAAATACTTTTAAAGGCAGTCAGTTACAATTAGGACATGTTTTCTAATATCACCTAGCTTTGAGTACATTTTGATCACATGCACAGTTCCCTGTTGCTGTATTGCATGCCTGTTCTGTTTTCAAGTTTTAAAAATACCTTTGCAACACCATTGATTGTAATATACACTGTACAAACATCAAGGCAATTTTTCTTTTTTTTTTTTTTCCAAGATGTCTAAATATGTGAGAACTCCATAAAGCATTTTAATCTTATTTTCATCTTCAGTTTAGATTTCTGCATTCTCTCTTATATTCCAGGATGGAGGCAGTCTTAGTTTTTTAAGTGTTTTTTTTTTTTTTTAATTTCACTGTGTTTTCCAATTGTGCATACTTACGAAAAACGTTTCTACTTCTTTTGGTGTGCACCTTGGTGCATCTAGAGCTGCTTTGTTTCAGTCTCTCGCAAAATGCAGATGAATTGATAAAACATCTGAAGTGCTATAGCAGTAAGTGTGAAATGAAACAAAAATAATTTTTTGTCTACATGCTGGCAGGTAGTAGTGCACCGCCAATGTGTTAGCCTTGTCCAAGGCTAAGTGTAAATTTGTCCTTTCCTGTTTTTGAAAGAAAACATTTGTGTTTCTTGGGATAATCTCTGTTTATAGAGTATGCAGTTGTTACTTGCCACTGACCATACACAGTTAAAATATCCTAACTCAACTTATTTTCTTCTCTTGTCTAAGCTGGTCTTTTTGATGTCATTTACTGTGGGTGATTTGAGCTAATCTGTTTTTCATCAGTAAAGAAACAGGTGTTAGGCTTTGTTCTACAGTCTGGGTTATATTTATATTCATCTTTTTAGGAAAATAAGGGTGCTGATTCTGTGTTTGTAAGGTTAGAGTGGCTAGCCTGGCTATATGCTTGTGAACAAGTCCCAGAAAAATCTGGTTTTGCATGGTCTGGAGGCAGAATAACTATCCAGACAGCACAAAAGTTTAGTTAAGAGAACTCATTAAATAAAACAGAAAAGAATTTATTAGTGGCTACTGGACAAGTATGAGCTACTACTCCAGGTTTGTAATAGAAATAATATTTGTGTTGTCGTCTTGGTGACTGAGTGTTAACCTTTCATGTATAGGTACAAGCTGTGCTAAGCAAAGAATGGCACATGCATCAGCTCATGTTCTGCTCAGTGTAATTCAGTAGTGAGAGGGATATTGTCCCACGTTTTCTGCAGTACCTTGTTTCTTGTAGAACATGAAGGTAAAACTGGAGCTTTAGTTTTAACCTTGGAGGAACTTTTATATTCTGCATTTCTAAACTGTGTCAGTCAGTTTTGGTCTGTTCGCAGTCATTCTGTTAACACAACATGAAATAGGTCAAAATCTTAATTTACCTACATTATTTGTGGTTAAGTCTAATACTATATACCTTACAAAAAAATGGTTTTTTCTCCTATAATCTCATAATTCTGAAGAGAATCCTCTCCAACTTGCCTGTAGTTCTCTTTTTTCCACTGCCTCTGCCAGTACTCTTCTTAACTCATACACAAGTTAGTTAGAAACAGTAGAGAATTCATGCCACCTTAGACAGAAACTGGAAGTTTGATAGAGATCAAGCTAGATATTAGTAATATAATTTTCACAGTCACAATTAGTAATATTTTTAAATATTCTGAATCATTAGCTCCTGTGTACAGTGTTCTCTCAACTGAAAAATGAAATAAAACGTGAAAGCCAAGTTGCCATAAATCAGTAGATTATTGTTGACTAGATGTATAATGTTGATAACCATAAACTCCACTTTTCCATTTACCGTCTGTAGATTTGAACATCTCTTTGGCTTGTAAGATTTCCTTTTACCAAATCTATGGAAAATGCAGCAAGCTACCTTTAAATACATTGATTATTTGTAAGTTAATTGTACACTGCTTATCTTGACCCTTACTTAAATGCAAAAACATTATGCTTATGACGTTTCAAAGCACATAGAAGACAGAGAAGGCCATGAAGTGTATATGCATATTAAAATATGCCAGACAGTTTGTGATGAAGTCAAACTTCAAAGCATCTGATTTCTGGCTAAGATAAAAGGGAAAGAGGAGAGAGCAAAAGCACAGGCATACTGGATCAAGTCAAGATCATGCTTTGTCCACTATCATGTCTGCAGGAGTACGTGTAAGTTGATAGCTCCAAACAAAAAGTAACCATGCAGTCATATGTAATGTTCCTCTTGCAGTTTCCAAGTATCTCCAACTGATGGGATTTCCTGAACCAGATTCTGTGTGGGTTGTAAACTGTGATGGTTTTGTCTTCCATTGAGTTATTCAGATCCCCTTTGAGCTCATTCCATTTAGCCCCCAAAACATTCTTTGTCAATAAGGTCTATAGGTTTGTTCTGCTGTGTGGAGTCACCACCTCAGTTTTATTTCTGACCAGTTTGGCCCATCTTGCTTCTTTTGGTTCCTCTCGCTTTATTTTTTTTTAGAAGCAAGCATTATTATTTTTGATCCTAATTTGACCTCACTCAGAAGCATGAGGATTTGGGGTGGTTGGTAGTAAATAGCTGGCATTTTTTATTTGTCTTCTAGTTTACTTACTAGTATTTCATATTTTCAGCTGTTATGAGGATTAGAAACACATGCATTAAAATAATGAGATTTGTGAATGTTTTCCAATTTAGGAAACTTCAAGACCATTTCCCATAATGACTACAGAGTAAAAATCCATAGTTGTCAATACTACATCACTGTGATAAAACTCCTCATCTATCAGCAGATGATAAAATTATGATGGAGGGTATCGTGATGAAGTGAACAGAGTACAGGGTGCACATGTAATCTTTGGCTGCTTTAGGGGAAAACAAATGGGCTAGAATTTGTGGCCTTTAGTATTTCATATCATGATGTGTGTTGAGCATCATCGTAAGGTGAGAAGGGAGAAGAGCATGTCTCTAAAGGCTTCTAGAAGGATGTTCTGTCCTTCTTGTTCAGAGGCTAAATTGAACGGACTTCTGGACATCATTAAGAGAAAAGTTGACATTGGTATATTTTGCTTCTCCATTTCTTCTTAAACTAAATAATGAATTTAGTTACTTTAGCAGGTGACTCATTAGTCCTGTTTCATTGTCTAGGAGGTAGACTGTGAGTGTAAATGACAGAGTCACAATCCCTTTTATGGTTTGAGAAGTAATAATAGCAATTGTTTTTACTCTTTTAGTAGTAAGTTTCAGTTTTTATTGAAATTTAACAAAAGACTTGAACTAGTGATAAATGAATTCCTAAAAATTGGGTTTGTTCATTTTAATTATACTTGAATGACTGAGAATAGGAGAGGAAAAGGCTCATTGCACATGAACAGGTATAGCAGAATTTCTTTGAGCATAGATGTTTAAGGGAGACAAAGTTATTTTCCAACAAATTATTTCCCATCAGGCTGTCAGTGATTAGTTTTTTCTTATCACTTTCAATGAATATTTTCTGAATAAATAATCTCTGCTTTAATTTTTTTCACTTTTTTATATTTCCTGACTCTGACTGAAGGAAGAAAAACTAAAATAAGACAAATTAAACTTTTCCTTTTTTTTCTATCCAGTGAAACTGGAAATACCTACTGAATGACAAATAGTCTTCTGTGATAACTTTACTGCATTAAGCAGGAAATAAGATGCTGAGAGAGACAGATTAGCACTGACCACTTGGGAGCTTAATTATAGTAACAAGCTTTCCATGAGAATTTTGTCGACTCGATAGTGAATAACACAGATGTGTTTTAGTAACTGGACATTATTTAGATACTGTGACATGCAGCAAGTATTGGGTATTTGGGTATTTTTGTGTAACTGTTAAGCGTCAGCAAATGGTCATGAAGTACTTCTTTAAAATTAAATTAAATTTGAGTATATTTGTGTTTTTAAGCAGTCTTAATGTTCTACAAAGTCACCTAATTTTTGACTCTTGTGAATTAAATATACAGCTCTGCAGCAGCGGGGTCAGTGGTTACTTTTGAAACTGATTGACAGGACAAAGATGGAAGGGATCACTATAAGAAATAGTAAATAAAGAAAAGATAAATAGCCTTATTTTTTGCCTTTTATTTTTTGCTACTTAATGAGCCTTGCAATTAGTTATAGGTATCACTTCAAGCTGGATTTTTACCCTATATCTCAAATTTTTCTGAAACTTGCTATACAGTCAAACTTATGCAATATTTTCCTTGATAATGATCACTGAAATTTAGGGCATGGGAAATCAGTAAGAAGCATTTTCTCTCTTGATTGATCTCTTCATAGTCCAAGATCACTGTTGTATAGCAGCTTTTCCTATATGCACAAGTATCGGAGTTCTGCAGATAATCACGTAGAGGTACTATGGAGATCAGCATCTGGTTGCATAGAAAATTTATTTTCTTATTTTCCAAATATAAATAGGTTACAGGAATTAAGAAAACTATATACTTTTTTCTCTTATATAGATTAAAATTAAATACATCTGAAAATTTTTGCTCATTCTTTTCCTATGTGATTTTTCTGCAAAAATTTTCTGTTAAAAATCAGTTGTTTCTCAATTTAAATAATCTTTAGAACTACTTACTTGAATGAGGGAAGGAACATTCTGTGTTAAATTCTTGCTTTAGAAATGAATGGAGCTAAAAGAATGACTAAACTAAACTAACTAAATAAATAACTAAAAAGTTATTTATTCTCAAAGGTGATAATATTTTACTTAGTGTCATTGGACTTGATTTTAAAAGTGATTGATGGGAGTTTGAAAAAATATGGTTTGGATACAGAATTCCAGTTGCTAACAACTCTGAATTTAGTTGTGTATCTATGTATGAGGAAGTATGTTTTAAATCTCTTGCAAGCTGTGATATGTGTGCCCCAAATGCCACTTTCAACATGTCTTGTACCTTTCATTAAGTCATAATTAAACATTGATTTCTTAGAAGTATTTGGGTTTATTTCTACTGCTACATACTAAATTTTTTTAATACAATTTTTTTTTAAGCTCTCTTTCACCTTGTTTACTCTTCCAATGTTGATGTGAAAAATGCACTGACCTTCAATGGGCCTCTGGAAGACATGTTTGGGTACACGGTCCAACAGTATGAAAATGAGGAAGGGAAATGGTAAGCTCTTTTTCTTTTTTAACTGAACACTCCAGATTTTCAGGTATTCAGTGACTCAGGTGCTGTACTTTTATATTCAAGTTAGAGTCAGATTCTTTCAGGCATATTTGTTAAACTTACGCACAGTCCTTTGGAAATCTGGGAAGACTGGGAGAAAGATCTACATGTATGCCTCCAATTATCTCCTCAAAGACATAAATTACTTAAAATGGGTAAATTCCCTCATTGATGGAACTGAGAAAATACTGTATTTTGCCTGAGCTATGTTTTTTCCATATACCACATGAAATTTTTGCCTTTCCCTTCTGTTAATATATTTAGAGTGAAACTACTCCTGTTTTACCTAAATAATCTGCATTAAGTGTTTTTTTTCCTAAGTTTTCTTCAGGGGTTGTCTAAACTGTGTTTTAACTCGGTTGGAAGATTTACCTGTCAAAATATTAATTAGTACAGTACTCCCTCTGCCTTCCCTTTTAGAGGGCTAAATATGTCTTGCAACTGGTAGTATGTTTGCATTTGGGACCTGGTGCCTTTTTCTTAACCTCTCTTTTCCTTCCTGTTGTTCTAAGTAGAGGCTGTATTTTGGCACGCTCACTTATATCATTGCTTCTTGGTCATTTGATAAACACCTGCCTGTGCTTTTCCCTTGTTAAACCCCAGAGGCTGACAACTGGGCTGGAGGACTGAAATAACAATTGTATGGTAAAAGGTTTGGGAAAGAGATCTCTATCATTCTTTGCAGCTGGCTCTGGTTTTCCCAGAGCTTTTTTGATAATTCTTGGTAAACCCAGGGACTCCTGCAGGCATGCAGGAATGCCAGGCAGCAGGAGGCTGTGTGACAGGCCAGACTGTTCTGTGATGAGCAGTCACCACTGCAAGTGCTGGGTCTGCCAGACTCTGAGAGTCTGACCACCACTGCAGCACAGTGCCCAGAGAAGTGAAACCACAGAGCCTGCTTTTGAATGTGCTAGTTCTTGACTGCTGCAACTCTAGGATGTTTAAATACATATTTGTATGAGGGTCATGAGAGAATAGGAATAATGACCTTCTTTGGGCTAGTTTAGACCTTGAGGAAATGGAATCCATTTTAGGAGCTGGGATTTTGCAAAGTAAGCTGTATGGTTGTAAACAGTTCTGAAACCTTTCAATAGCAAACACTAATATGACCTGGAAATGGTGGCTCTACCAGTAGCCAGACAGTGATATAAGCTAGTGTGCTAGATCTGGACATCTCTGAAATTGAACTTCAGAGTTCCTGTAAGTTCTCAAGCTTTCAGCATATCAGTATTTAAAGCAGAAAATGTGTAAGCTGATAGTTAAAAATATACAAAACAGCCTTGAGAGGATTTTTCTACTGCTATAATGCTGCCTTTAGGGCACCAATAGAGCTTTCCAGCAACAAATGGTCTCTGAACCTGACTGCAGCTGTTTCTCAATAACTCAGGGATTCCCTCACGCAAAAAGACAAAATAAAATAGCCTTTTAGACTGCATAACACTCTTCATGGGGCTCTTTCTTTCTGAGAAAGGAACAGCACAAGGGCATGAACCTGATGACCAGTGATCACCTCCCAGGGGATATCAGGCACACTCAGCTTCTCTGCATTTTACACGTTTGAAATTTCTTTTAATAACCTTTTTTAATTAATGAGAGGGAAATTTCTTTTAATAACCTTTTTTTAAATAATGTGGAGTGCTGCTCCACATTATTTAAGATTAAATTCTTCCTCTGAGTGCTTGTGAGCCTCTCCTTTGGCATTTGGTCTCTCAGCATCAAAAATAGGTTTTCATCTAAGATCTTGTAAAGATCAAGGGCATATTAAATAAAGCATATCTTTCCTTCTGCATTACTTCTAAGATTTGTCGTCTACCCACCTGTATTGCTTCTGTTTTCCTCTGGAATTTTTTTAAATGTTATTCTATTCTGTAATTGGGTATATAGGCATATTTCCTTTTCATGTCCTTATTATTTCTCTTGCATCTGTACTGGTATAATAGATACTTTTCTTTTTTCTCCATCCTATACTGCTAGTGTGGAGCTCGCTGCAGCTGTGCTCTCTCTGTAAGTTTTATTTGCCAACTTTTGTGCCTTGTTAGAAAGAAGACATTTCAGGTAACTTATTTAATTTGCAGGGTACTTATTGGTTCACCACTAGTTGGCCAGCCTGAGAAAAGAACAGGCGATGTCTACAAATGCCCTGTAGGAAGGGACAGCCCATCACCCTGCATGAAACTGAATTTACCAGGTATGAAAGGAAATAAAGCTGTGTCACATGGAGGAGTAACAGAGGTCAGGTCTTAGCAGATTTTTAGCTAGTAAGTATGCATTAGAGATGTTTTTCTGATGAAAATTTGCTTGAGGCTCCAGAGCTGAATGTGAAGGAAGTTGTGTTTGTGACATTAAAAATAATTTTATTTTAAGGATTTTCACTATCCTGTGGAAAACATGCTCATAGTTTTAGAATGGGTATGTGGTTGTGTTATCAAAACTTTATTATGACTGACATTAATTGGCTGTGGCTGGGAGTCCTGGCCATTGAGCCAGGAAGGTCTTGGATCATAATTTCCTGGATTACCCTTTCCAAACCTCTCTGAAGCCTGATGCCTTCATAATGCCATCAGTAAGCTTTTGATGAAAATGTTGCTAGGCCGATGCATCTTGATATGCCAAAGGTAAATATTAATAATTTTCTTGATCAAGTCAAGAGATATCTGATGCAGACTGGAAGGAAATTCCTGTTGATTATGAACTTCACTAAATACACGTATTGTGATATTTTTTATCTTCTTGTTTTCCTTGAAAACCTGTATGTCAGTAATGTAACATAATAGTAACAAATAGTAAAGCTATTAAGTCAGTCGTAGCAAGACATGGTAAAAAATGAATGCTTTTTTTTCCTAATTAACAGAACTCCGTGCGTAGTAGTATCTTGTTTTCATTGTGCTATTATTTTTACTTTTTTTTTCTTTTCTTGCGGTTCAAGAAAACTATTTGAGACAGCAACCCAGACAAATTTTCTGGGATAAAAGCCAGTCTCAGAAATTTTTCTTGATTGTTGCAATTGAAGAAGGAGGGGGAAGAGTGCTAAAATATTTGATGAAACCAGTATCAGGCTGGGTTTTATTTTAGAAGCTGGAAGCTCCATACTAGGGGATATATAATTTAATGTTTTGTTTTCTTGTTCCCAAATACTTAACATTTTAATCTATTTATAGCTTCTACTTCAGTTCCTAATGTCGTGGAAGTAAAAGAAAACATGACTCTTGGAACAACCTTAGTGACTAACCCAAAAGGAGGGTTTCTGGTAAGAAAGGACTGTTTGCTAATTTTGAAAGTCTGGTTTTTTCTTGTGTATCATAACAAAAACATTTCACCCTTCTTCATTTCTTAAAGGCATGTGGACCACTTTATGCTTATAAATGTGGACGTTTGCATTATACAACTGGAGTTTGTTCTAATGTCAGCTCCACTTTTGAAACCGTTAAGGCCATTGCTCCGTCTGTGCAAGGTATGCATGCTGCAGGAATTTTCCTGTGTGTCCAAAAATAAAGAGTGCCAAACAAGACAAATGTATACACATAGGCATACTGAAAAAAACGAACTGCTTAACTTAGCTACCAGCATTACCAAGTTAAGTAAATGTTTTCATTGTCCGTATATAACCTAAATTCTTCCTACTTTTGGAATCTATCTCAGTATAAACAATCATTACAGTGCTATGTAACATCCAAACACAATTGCTAAAAATAGTTGCTTATGTTTTTAACTTATGGTCAAAGGCTTCCTTTTAAATAATGAAGGCATATTGAGACCTAACACAAACCCAGCTTCGTAATATACATACAAATCTTAAAGACTGGTCCTTTGAAAAAATTGTAGAAGCAATTGACATTGAAGTAGGTAGGGGGTCACTGGTAAATAGTCCAGTTATGTGATCTTCTTCCATTCTTAAATTTCTGCTCACAAGAAAACCATAAAGGGAACACAAGCATGTGATATACAATGCAAAAGTTGAAGAATGATAGTTGGTATCAAATATGTCAGTTCACCCCCACTGCAGAAGAATATACTTTTGTGTAAAAGTAGGGCTGTGAGTTAAGTCCAATCCTTGCTACTGTCAATTCTTATGTGGCAATTTGTGTTGCAGAGTGTAAAACCCAGTTGGATATTGTCATAGTCCTCGATGGGTCCAACAGCATTTATCCATGGGAGAGTGTCACAGACTTTCTGAACAGCCTCCTGAGAAACATGGATATAGGTCCTCAGCAAACACAGGTAATATGGGACTTTTTTTTTTTTTCCAGAGGGAAAAACAATTTACAGGAAATGGTATAATATTGTCATCTATGGACCTCTTCAATTCCAAGAACTTAGAGCAGCAGGATACTAAAGCAAAATAGCTGAAACCACAACTAAGTCAGTACTCAGTCATCAAGCAGCAGTGTCCGGAAGACTCCCTCCCCCCACTGCTCAGGCAGTCTGGAGAAACCAACTTTCTAACCTAGAGACAAAAGTTAAGTGCATTAAGTGAGACTGCTTGAACACTGCCCTTTCCCACTTCCTTCCTCTCCACAGCCCGTTCTTGTCTTCCTTTGTACTTCATTACACAAAAGTAATTTCTGCTCTTCTGAAGCACACGTGCATGGTTTGGAGAGCCTTTGATTGTAAGCTTTTTGGAGCAGTGCTCTTAGTACTGTGGAGCATTGGGTATGCAGCTTTTAAACCTTGAGATCCTAATTAACAAGTGGCTGTTTAGCTGCATGTTATTAATGGCACAAGCTGCATTTATATAATAAGTGGAAAGGGCCAAAGTCCCAGCTGCTATAAATCAGTGTGGTTCCATCATAATTAATGGAGCTACGACCAATTACCCCCCTGAGGATCTGGCATATGTCCCACAGGCTGCCGAACAAATTATGTAAATACCAGTTCCAAAAGAACTCTAGGAAGGGGGAAACTGACTCTGGGATACATATTAACACAAAAAGCTTTATTAACAGCAAGAGAAAAAACTGCTTCTTCCTTTCCTTTCTCCATTTTTTGCATCCCAAAATCAAGGATTTTCCAGTGCCTCCTGTAATAAATTATATGCTACAGGCAGTTTTGCAACTTTGGGTTAGCTCCTGCCTTCACAAAGGAGACTATGAGAAGATGTAAAGGATTCCTCTGTCTGCAGAGAGTATTACCCCCATAATTTTCCATGTTAATTGGGGTTTTCAAGTGACCACCCAGGTCCTCTGTTGACTGTACTGAGCACTGGCTGATGAAATAACTTATGAACTGTCAACTTTGCAATCATATCCTGATATTTTAAACACACTTTTCTTCAGATATTGTGAGGAAGAAGGAAAAACACTTTGTCAAATTCAGCAGAAAGGAAAAAATTCGTACTGTTCCCTTAAACAGATGATTGCTCAAACATGTACCATTTTAAAATACTGAAATCTGAACTTCCCAGTATGAGGCACTGGTTGCATGGAAATCATCACTGTCTGTCCAAAGGTCTTCACAGGAGTGGTACACAGGGGAATCAACTCTACTGCACCCTCACTCCTCTTCCTTATCCAGCAACTTCTAGATTTTTATAATGCCACACCTCTGTTATGTTCAGTTTTGGAATACTGCCTCATCTGTGTGGCTCAACTTGTGCACAAAAGATCCCTCTCTGGCCTGCACTCCAGCAGCCTCCCATCTCCACCTACAAAATCCCTTGTGCCCACAGTTTTGCATAGCTACCCCTCTTCTCACACGTACTCATATTCACTTGAGGACGTCAGCTTTGGCATCTGTTTGCTACAGAGCAGAAATATTTGAGAGGGAGATAAGAATGGGATAAGGAGGAGAGAGGCTGAAAAACTGGAAATGGATGACCAAAGCTCGGTGAAATTGTCTCAGTCTCTCTTACCTTCCACCTTCCCTAGAACACATCTCATCTTTCTCCTCTCTGAGCCCTCTGCTTGGGAACTCCAGTGCATCTGAAGTTAGTAATGAGTTTATACTCTGTCGCCCACCCACACTGTCTCCTTTCTTAGAAAAAATGTTTAAATTACTATAGAATAGGGCAGAGGAGGAACAAAAGAGCAGGCTTATTTATCCCCTCTCCTCTGGGAGCCCAGAAGAGAAGCATTTGTATGTTTAAATTGATTTTTCCAATTTAAATTTTTATTTCTGAGCATGTAGAAATCAGTGGACTTTCACTGACTTAAGACTGTTTTGCACAGGAAAGGAATGAGGTGATTACCGAATAACTCCTTAGCAGATTGGGTGTGACTTGTTCAAAAGTGTGTTTTGATTAGAGGCTTTTGAGATTTTTTTTTTTCCCCACTTACCTGCTCCATGAACAATGGTCATTAGACTTGTAGCAAGT
>VXBQ01015990.1:46448-61819 GCA_013400175.1 Phainopepla nitens
AAGCCTGAAGTTTCAGATGCAGAAAGTCAAAGTTAATGGTATTTTTTCCTTCCCTTCCTCTTTCTCTTCTGCAGATAATCTGCAACACCACACTGATGATTAAGCTGCATATCTTGAGTTTTGGATAAAATGAGTAAATGGAAAGTAATGATAGAAAAGTGGGAAAAATAAGCAGGAATTATGTAGAAATAGTAGAAGTAGGAACAAAATCAAAATATTTCTCTTGGCCTTTTTTTTGCCTCTTTTAACTGTTGTGGAGATAATTATCTCTTTAATATGGAGCGGTAGGTTTTTTTAATCATTTACATATGAGTAACTTTCTGTGGATTTCTCTCAAAAGAGAAAGCAGAATACTTGAATAAGTTCAATTCTAGCTTTAAAGCTATGCTGGAATGGCCTTCAGAAATCTTTAGACTATTTCTATTTTTACATTAATATATGACATATGGAGTTATAGATGTTTAGCTTGTACCTTACTGTATCTCCAAAGGGATTGTATCAATACACTACTAAGTAATGCCATGTCATACTTTACGATTAGTTTTTTCTTCAGAAGAACAGAAGTATGTTTAAGAGTTATTACAAAGATTAAGGATGAAGAATGGTCTTTGCAAGAGTTTACAAGTAACTTGTGTCTTGAAGTAAAGAAAGTGTGGGAGAAATAATTTCTTTTTGTTCAGATGTCTTTAAAAAGATCTCCTTATGAAAAAAGGTATCCATTAATGCTTCCCAAGGCATTTCTGCTTTTCTTTTACATTAAGTATTAGTACATCCAAAAATATTTCTGATCTCTCTCCACATCCCAATGCTGAAAACACATGATTTCATGTACCAAATGGTTTTCCTTTCATTTTGTTATTTTAGTTATTAGGTTTTGCCAAATTGATTAGCTTAATAATTTATTGGGAAAGCCAGAATGTACTTTCCAAATAACGGTCTGTATTCATTTATAGGACAACAATAAATCGTAGCCCTGGGAACTGCTTTGTTCCAAATTAGAACAGTCCATCACTTGCCTGTTCTCTTGTACAACACTTCTCACAGGAACTGGGGACAATTAAAGAATTATTCCCTTGTGTACTGTAAAAGCCATGGAATGCTAGGGAAGGGAACATAAACTTAAGAATTACAAGAATGTTCAATAGATTATGGTCAGTAATGCTGGGAAAAATAATAGGTTCTGTGGAGTAGAGCAGAATTATGTCCTTCTGTGTAGTATTATTGCATTTTCCAGATATAAATTAAACCAGCAAATCAAAACATATAATGCCTGTAAGCATCATTCTTAGGGGCTTGCTGAAGTCACATAAAAGCACATTGATATCATGTAGATGTGCCACTTTTAGTTTTTCGTAAGATGAAAAGGCTACAAAAGTTCAAACCTTCATTTCTGTCTACTAGACAGTAATTTTACAAGGCGATCATTCTGTGATCCTGTAGGAGACTGGAACATGAAGCCCAGTAGCATTTTCTCAGAGGATTTTTGTTACCTTTTATTAAGGAATGGTTCATCTTTGATGCCATGGAATATATAGAACATGTTGATCAGTGTTTTCAAAGCTAGTGCTAAGGAAGGGTCGTACATGACAATTGTATCCCATTAGATAACCACATGCCCCCCTTCCTTCCTGATTTACAAGCTATGCTGCATGGTGCAGTTTTCAGACTCAGATGTTCTTCCCATTCACTTCCTGAGAAGGAAATGCTCAAAATGTGTACTTGCTGTGATCATGGACGTTTCCCTTCAAGCAGGAAATGATATAACTCAATGTCAGTCTGCAATCTTTTTTTAGGAAAATGACAACACCAACATGGGTCTTTAGAATCATGCAAGACTGGCAGATGCTTTTCACACTGGCAGTAGTGAATAGATGATTTCATTATTCGTACCTCAAAAGCTGCAGAGAAGGAGCCATGAATCCACACCGAAGAGCTTCCCAGCATACTGTAGTCTCTGGCTGCAGTTGGTGCATGGCACTGGAATTCTTAAGCTATTACTGCTCCACCCAAAAATCAAGCATGATACAAGTCTCTTGTTTATCACCAGTTCACAGCAGTCTTTTTAAAAGACTAACAGCATCCTATTCAGATAAGGCGGTGTGTCACTCTAGATGCATGCCACAAAATTGTCACCTTGGAGGGAATAGTTTAAAAATTTCATCTGCAGCTTGTAATTTATTCAGTGCCACATGAGTGCTCTTAGTGATGATACAGTGTGCCCTGGTGGGTTCTGTAAGCACTGCACGGGGGTAATAACCCACTGCTCACGGGAACATTGCAGCCTCTGCATTCTCTCTGCTGCAGATGGAAGAGGGCATACCTCCAAGAGATAAATATCTGAAAGGCAGCAAGTTGTCAGAACTTTGAGCCTACATCAGTTCTTCCAGATTTGGCTGAGTATTCAAAAAGATACGGAAATTCAGTGGGATAGATTTTTCTATCGCATACCATTATAATTATAGTCCCATAATCATGTGTGACTAGCATTTCATAATGATCATGTTATTGATGTTTACTGTGAAATACTTATCCAATTCTAACCCTCTGCTACAAGCAAACAAGTACTGTGCAGAATCTGAGAGGCTATGAAAATACCTAAAAAAAAGCCCTGTAAAGCAATTGTAACGTACATACTAAGACACTTCTAAAGTAATAAGATGGAAAAAACATCCCAGAGGTCTTATTGATCTTCAATACCTTAATGCTAGAGTGCTTTTAATAATAGATGAGTGAGACATAAATGCCATGTAATACTGCATTATCCTAAATAACACCTTTAAATTGCCATGTGTAACATAAAATTGAAATATACTAATGGAACACTGTGTGGCTTCTTCCCAGTAAAAGCTGTCAGGAACCTGCCAAAATATTAAAACTGACAGAGATGAATGGGAGAAATTAATTAATATTTAAGAATATTGCTTGTCTTTTTATTCCACTTTTGGTTTTGCAGCAGGTTTCCTCAAACATTTTGTGTTTATTGCACAATCCCATGTGTTAATCTTCCGCACAAAGACTTGTCCAGCTAAGGTCATCTATAAGCTCTACATTACCCTCCCCCATCCCAAAGCCACCATTTCCTTCATATTTTACCTTCTGGTACTCGTCAGGTGTTATTTTGACTTACCTCCTGCTGGAAGAATGTGCATGTCACGGATGTTCCTGCTGTCTTCATCAAGATAAGAGTAATTGGTTCTTCCTGTTTCTAGGCTCAATTTAGGGTAAATAAACTATTGGATGTAGGAATATTATATTTGAGTAGAATGAAGAGAGTTGTGAGGGAGCCATGACTATAAGCTCTAAGGAAAACAGTTTTGAAGAGTTGTGACTGATGATTGGGGCATTGGTCTGCTTGGGCTAGAGGAAAGCAGAGCTCCCATCCAGATTTTCTCAAGCCAGGAAGACCAAGGACTTGATACAGCTTTTGGCTTTATTCCAGTTTTTAATAAAAGCAATTTAGAAACTTCAAAATGTTTCATGAGACTATTATCTAGCTAGTCTTGCTCAAACTCATATAGGTATTTCATACTGAGGGAAACACAGAGAGTTCAACTCTTCTCCTGGCTGTAAGCACAAACAGACATTTACGCTACTGCAAGAGGCAGAGATGTTTTCTTTAAGGGCAGTTGATTTTAAACATGAACTGTGTGTTTCAGGTTGGAATTGTTCAGTATGGACAGACTGTAGTCCATGAATTTTTCCTGAATACGTACTCAACAACAGAAGATGTGATGGCTGCAGCCTCAAGAATACGCCAGCGGGGTGGCACGCAAACCATGACAGCCTTGGGTATAGACACGGCCAGGTACATGCACAAGATGCTGTCCTGTACATGGGAGAAAGGAGCACAGTCAGGGTGGTGATTCTGAGTGTATGTGTTAAAAACATGACGTGGCTAACACCTGACTTCATTTTAGCTAAGCAAGCATCATTTATGAGGAAGGTGGATAAGCAGACTCTGTCCAAAGCAATTGCATATGAAAGGCAGCTGTCTCCTGAATGGAGGGATTAGGAAAATATAATAGATATGGAGCAAGATTGTAGGCCTAAGCAAAGGGCTGACAAAATCTGATGTCCGCATAGAGCAGGTAGGAACTGTGTTTGTAAAGAGATGAAGAAAATCAAGTTTTTCAGAGGAAAAAAAAAAGAGAATTTATAATGTTAATTTATTTTCATTCTGAAGTTGAATATTACAATGTTTGAGCACACACTTGTCAGAAAGCCTAAAAATTTTACATCCTAAGTCTCTGAAGCTTCTGGATCATTGGGAGATCAAAGACCTGTTGTAGCCATAGCAATATTTAGAAATGCTTCTTTTATGAGAAAAATGAAATCTGACTTTCATAGAACAGACAGTCAATGTAAAATCTCTCAGAAAATTTCAAACTGTATAACATTGTCCTGGTATCTTTTTTATTTTCTGTGGGTTTTTTTGCCATCACAAAAGTGTGCTTTTATTCCACAAAACATTGTATTCACTATTTACAAACAACAATTTAGTGAGATACATAGCATCCTTCTGATGAATAATTTGATTATCTGAGCAACATTTTGTTGATGTGGTGTACAATTGAATTCTTATATATTAAGGTTTTCCTGAGATATGAGTAGAAGTTTGAGTAGTCTGAACAAGTTCACGAAAGCAGAGCCAGTTGAAACTTGCCAAGTATTCAGAAACCACATCTAGTTCAGAAAGCCCCTGTCTACCACAAACTACTGCAGACTTGTATATACAGAAACTGTCAGCAAAAGCTTCCTCTGTTCCCACAGTCATCTCCCTTTGGCCATTTTCGGTGGTAAAATTTCAGCTTTCATTTATGTTGCCAGTCCTAGAATTCTGTGGTATTTTTCTGAAAAGAGGAAGTCCTGCTTCCTACTTCTCCTCCAGGGTCCTAATCTAGCCTTGCCTTGTCAGGTCTAGAGTCTGGGTGAACAGCTGCCCAAAACTTCAGAGCCTGTTTGCCCATCTGCAATTGTAGACTTGAAGTGGTGCCCCAACCTACTTCCACTTACCTCCAACCTGTTTCTGTCTCCAATACCCAGTGTTAATTAACATAGATGTGCAGAGGTGTGCTGGTAGCTGAGTAGTTTGACCACTTGAAGTGCTGCTGTAGGATGGAAGTAGGTGAGGGTTTTCTGCATGGTTGTTTGGAAAGGGAGAGTGTTGGCTGGGTCTTTTTTTAAGATGCCAAAAGCTGTTTTAAAGTGCCAGAAGTTTATTTGTGGAGAGGAAGAATTTTTCACTATCCAGATTTGTATTTTCTGCTGTTGCTCTCGAATGAGTGAATGATGAATAAATGTTTGTAAAACTTTGGCTGTGAACTGTCATGTAGGTTCCAGTTGCAGTTGTTTGTGTTTGTTCATGGTTAACATTAATCTGCATTTCCTGCTTCCTAGTTAATATAAAATCTTTTAGTTTATGGTTGGCTATGCAAATATGATGCATGTGCTAAATGCTGACATTGCCTTTCTCCAAAACACTTTATGGTTCCTTTAGGGAAGAAGCTTTTACTGAGGCTCACGGTGCACGAAGAGGAGTACAAAAAGTAATGGTTATTGTGACTGATGGGGAATCACATGACAACTACAGATTACAAGAAGTGATTGATGATTGTGAAGATGACAACATTCAGAGATTTGCTATTGCTGTAAGTGAAATTTAATGGAAAAATTCAGGATCTTAAAAGCATGTTTCATCTTCTAAATGTAATTTCAGTTTTAGAAGTTCATTTCACAGAATCTTTATGGAAATATAATTTTTTTGGAGGGGAAAAAGCTGAAAAAAACATTAATAATTTGCTTTCTGATATTATAGCATATAAGAAAAGCAATTTTTCTGTCTTCCAGGTGATGACAGGTGTGTGTGTCTTTGTGAGGAAAAAGGAGGAAGAGTTTGAGGGACAGTTTTAAATCAAATCCTTTCTGTTAGAAGCAACACTGAGCAAAGTGGACTAATACAATTCTAACGTTTCTATAGAAACATTACCTATTAAAAAAAAAAAAAGCAAATGTAAACCACCAAAAAATACATGTTCATTATGTCTATGTTGTATGCTTGCATTCTAAAGCTGTCATTTTCATATTAAGCAAACAGAAGCTGAATGAGAAAAGAGGTTAACCCATATCAAGAAATATGAAAGCATTAGTAATGGATTTGGTGTTAATACTCCACTATTTTTGTGTATTTTATACACAAATCTTCTATTTCCTGCTGTTAATTTTTAAGTGACTTTCGTTTGTTGCCTCTCCATTTCTATCTTTTTTTTTTGCGATCTTATTTTTTTGGTAAAATAAGGTGCTATGAAACCATAAAACTTAAAGAAAGATGTTATACTTTACTATATAAAGAAAGATATAAAACAAAAGTTGAGTCTAGCAGCACACAGATTTTCAGTGCTTTTCTTCATAAAATCAGAGATAACTAAAGAAAAAGTTGTCCTTGACACTGAAACAATTCTTAGCAATAAAATCGCTGTTTGGAAACAAATTTGAATTACTCCAGCGGGCTGAGATGCTAGAGCATAGGAATTTTGGTTTTGTCTCAAAACAAAATTTTTGTCTTTAGGCAAATCAAGTTTAGTCTGTAGAGCCCTTTTTCATATGAAAACTATCTGTTCTTCTGAGAATTAGTGAAATCAGGTGTTTTTTTCTGAGGTACCCTGAATTGTTGCAGCAGTGTTGTTAAAACTGCAAACCAAATCTAAAGTCTTGTATTGTGTTGAAGTTGTCAACACTGAATGCAAGTGTTGTTTTTATATGCATTTATAGAGCAAATCTTCACAGAATAAAGAACTATTCTATGCCTAATCAACTTGTCATTAGTTGCATGTTATGATAAGAACTGGTGGTTATGCAGAAGCCAGGGTAATTGTACTCTGGGTTGGGAAGTGTTTTGTTGGTTTTTTCCTTAATTATGGCCTACTTCAACAAATCAGAGAATAAATTATTAGAATTTTGTGAAGTAGAGATGAAAAGTAAAGTTGAGGATAGCAGACATCACACCATACAGTTGCTTTGTTTCCTGTCAGATGGTATTTAAAAAAAAAAACTGATCCATCATACAGTTCCGTTCCCCTTGAGAAAGAATGGTTTCAAATCAATTTGAGTGAGGTTTTAACAGAACAAATTATGGTTAGATATGATTTTCTACCGTTCACTGACAACCTACCTCAATGATATCTTTTTAAGCAGGTTATGAAATGTATACTTGACTTTTGTTTTGGTTTTTTTGGGTTTTTTTATTCTCTTTAGATTCTTGGCAGCTACAGCAGAGGAAATTTAAGTACTGAGAAATTTGTAGAGGAAATAAGATCAATTGCCAGTAAGCCTACTGAAAAGCATTTTTTCAATGTCTCAGATGAATTAGCTCTTTTAACCATTGTTGAAGCACTTGGAGAGAGAATATTTGCCCTGGAAGGTATGACATTATTTAAAATTTTACTTTATGCCTCCATTACAACTGAAACAAATAGAAGAACACCTGTTTCTACCTTTCTTTGAAATGCATTGTGCTGTGTAAAATTTATTGTGCAATTATTTGTTCCATGCTGGTTATAAAAATATTCTATAATATACATCAAAATAGTATATACAGATGCAACTATATTCATAGGAGTTAGAGCCTGTGGAGACAATAGCCTAAAAGGATAAGTAACCAGAACCGTGTTAATGCCGTAAATAGGAAATTGCCCTCTTTTAGGTAAAAAACATTGCCAGATCATACCCCAGTTACCCCATGATCATCTATTTTTCTGCTTAAATATTTAGGGTCCCTTTTTGTTTAGTTATTAATTACAGCATATTACTTTGCTATACAAGTTAACATGGACTTGCTGTATAGAGTTAGCAAGATATCATTTTCTTTTGGGAAGGTTCACAGTATTTAGATTGTAGTGCAGAAAAGTCATTCTCTCATAATGTCTGCTTACATTCTCCATCCAAACAAGACAACACTATCTAAACCACTGTTTGTTTCAAGTACACTACTGGTAACAGGAGACAGAGTTTATTAGTTATAAATTATACTGGCAAACTCTGAAGGGATTCATGTAATACAAAGAAAACGTCCATCTATTTGGACTATGTTTTTCAACACTTCAACTTCCCAAGTAGCTAGAAGAGTGTCGTTTATAGCTGGAACAAAAGAAAATGTTGACTTGAATGTACAAAATTAAGAGAGAATTTTCAATTTTTTTACATTAGAATTGTATTTCTCAGACATACTTAGATTGGGGTTTTTTGTAGTGTCTTATTTACGCTATTACTAAATATTTTCAGCAATAAACAATTTATTAAAATATAATTTATATTTTTTTTTTACTTACTTTATGATTTGATTTCCTCACCTTTGTGACAAATTAATTTGAGGAGAATCTAATCTCTCTAAAGCTCAAAGTTTAGCCTACTAAGTAGGGTCATTGAGTACTTCAAAGTTCATCGAATAGGGTGCTCTTCTCCTAAGTCACTGTGTACTAGAAAGAATATAGTAGTTCGAACAGAAATTGAAAACTTGGTCTTCAATTTGTCCTTTATACTTTTGAAAAAAGTGAGAAAAATATTTGCATTTCATTGTCAGAATAAAGTATTAGTTACATCTATTACCTATAATGAATATAGAATAAATAGTTAATTAACTTGACAACCAAGTGAAGGATGCAAGACCTAGCATGACTGAGTTTCTGGAAATTTCATGATTTCATTACTGCCAAAAAGCTTCTTGGTTTGCAGATTTTCTGTGGGATCTCAGAGATGGACTAAGATTTCTATATATGACACCTGCAATATGAGACATGAAATGTCTCCTCCTCCACCTAAGTCCCAGAAATCATGTAATCTATCAGCAGGAGAATCAGAATAGAAGGGAAAATGAGATTTTAGCTTTTTGTCAAAACATGGCAAGGTAAAGCTGCTCCAGTGTGTTGGAGCTAGATAATGCTGACTAAATCCATTTATGATGATTCTTCAGTCATAATTTCCTGTCCTATCCCAAAACCTTTCAGTTGTATTCTGGATTCACAACTGTGTCTGTGCATGCATTTTTCTGGTGGTGGGAGCAAGCAGATTAATTCTGTATTATGCAGATTTCAAGCCAGTTGACAAGCCAGTTTATTGGACGTGTTTAATTGGAGATTAATCAGCTCTGTACATAGTAGCTTCTTTACATCACAAGAACTTTGGTTGTTGAAATTTGATATCTGAATCTCTTTAAATTCTCAATCTAAATTGCTTCTTGCTAGTATAGTAGTACATCTGATTTTTTTTCTTTGATTTCTTATTTTCCTTTTGGTTCTTTAAAAATTTTTTTAAAAAATTGAGGCATTTGAAAGATCAAATCCAACAAAAACTCCTGCTTGACAGCCAGTGGGTTTTTACACATAATCTTTTTCATATGCCTCTGTCTCTCATGGCACCGACATTGCTATTAACAGCAATTTGATGTTTTATCCAACCCAAAGGCAGGCACTAATGTTTTTTCACAAAATATCCTCTGTAAGATGCTTGGCAGTTTAAAACTGAATGGAAAGTTAGGCCATTATCTAAGTAGTATTTTGAGCTGCACACACCAACAGTACCAGCTTTGTCCTCTGCCTCATGCTGTGAGAGTCCTGTCTTTCTCAGCTCATTAAGGAACATCCTTTACTGCAGAAATATTGTTTATCAGCAGATGTGCAGCTTAAGAGTTTTGTGCCTAAAAATGACTTTTTCAGGCTTAGCAAAGCAGCTACATCTTGTGAAACATGATAGTCTTTCTTTGTATGTCAAACACTTAATCTTTGAGATCATGTCTCCTTCCTGCTACTGGCTGTAATTGCAACAATTAGGAAAACCATCATGTCCCAGGGAGCAACTGCTGGGCTTTAGTTGCTGAGTATCAAAAGTTCAGTATTATTTAATAGTCCAGATGCCTGAAATTCTTGCAACCATGGCTTGTTATGGCTCAGTTTCATTCACACAGTTGAAGGTTTGCTGCAGCACTCAGCTGGTACCAAATTGTGAACTCTTCCTGGACCAGCATCAGAGCAGATTTCATAGCTTGCCTTACTGTCTGTTACTACATCTTCTCTCAAGGAAGAATCAACATGCAAAATATAGTTACCTTACTTGGCCACTTAGAGTGGCAAAACAGTCCTTGACTGTTAAGGGCTGCTTATCTTTCTTCTGAGTGGAGGAAAAGGCAGAACTTTTTCTTCCCTGATGTTATTTCAAGTTTACCTGGGAGCAAAACAGCCCATCGAAGTTTAATAACTAGCATATGACTACTTGACAAGATACTGAAGCTAGTACAAAATCACCTGATACCTTTTTTATACAAAGTTGTTTAAGGGAATCAAATCTTCATGTAATTGTCTGGGCAGGATTATCATTCCTGAGCACTTCACTGAGGCTTATGAATCTTGGACAGCAGAGATTTTCCTGTGTTGCTTTTGCAAAGGTTCATACAAACATCAAGTGTTTTTCATTTAAAGTTCCTCTAGCTGCCTACAAAACTTTAGTTGCTTGAATACAAGGCCAGGGTTACATGGCTGGTGTTTTATTGTTCACTTAGCTCAAGTGGAAAATGGCTTAACCATATTAATCAAACATTCCAAACATACTTACCATCAGCCTGAGTTCAAATCTGGTTAGTTTTAGCCCAGAAACTTTGTTGGACAAGTTCTGAGACATGATCTTTAAATGGAAATTCTCATACTTAATAATAGCATTCAACACTGGTCTTTATTTCTGTGTTAATTACTAAAAATCTACCGTAAACTATATTCACTGAATAGATTAGTAAATTATGCTGTCTTTTTCTATCATATGATCACTTTCATAACACTCTTCAGTTACTTTTTCAGATTGGAACAAATTTATTTTTGAAACTTATTTTTTTCTGTTTAATAGCAACAACAGACCAGCAGGCCTCCTCTTTTGAAATGGAAATGTCTCAAACTGGTTTTAGTGCTCATTATTCTCAGGTAAACAAACTGTTTGAAAATCTAAGTTACTTTACAAAGTAGGTTTTTGCTGGTGGTTCTGTGAATTTGGAATAAGTGTTTGAGATTTCTTTGTGTAGTCCTGTTAGCTCTTGGAAGTTTTGGAATGTCCTGTAATCCAGTTACCTTTTTTGTAAAATGTATGTGAAAAACATTTATGAACAACAAAAGCTTGAAAGAGTACGTATATACTTCACATGAACTCTAAACTTAATGTTCCCATAGCACTTTCTATCAGGAAAATAGCCTAAAAATATGTTAAGAAAGACTGAGAAAACTTTTTACCAGAGCCTTTAGTGACAAGCAGCAAGGTTTTAACTTGAAAGGCAGTTTCAGAGCAGGGCCACAAAGACAACCAGAGCACCTATCCTGTGAAGACAGGCTGAGAGAGATGGGGTTATTTAGCTTGGAGAAGGCTCCAGGAACACCTTAGAGCAGCCTTCTAGTATTTAAAGAGGGCTTATAAAAAGGAGGGAGAACGACATTTTACACGGGTAGTTAGCAGTAGGACAAGGGGGTACAGTTTTAAACTAAAGGAGCAGAGGTTTAGATTAAATGTTAAGAAGAAATTCTTTATATGGAGCAAAGTAAGGCACTGGAACAGATTGTCCAGAGAAGCTGTAGATGCCCCACCCCTGGAGGTGTTCAAAGACAGGTTGAATGGGGCTCTGAACTAACTGATCTAATTAATGGCATCCCTCCCCATGGCAGTGGGGGTTGGAACTGCATGATCTTTCAGGACATTTCTACCTAAGCCTTTCTATGACCGTATGACTGTAGGATCTGTACCATAATAGGAAAAGCAAGGCTAACAATGTAAGTATGCAGGAAGCATTACCCAAATGTGAGCATCCTGAACCATGAATATCTAAAGATGATTCACAGAGAGAAAAGATGATTCACGTAGAAAACGGGCGTTTTGTTTTACCCTCCTTAAGGATTGGATCATGCTTGGAGCAGTTGGAGCATATGACTGGAATGGCACAGTGCTCATGGTGAAAGACAGTGGTATTTCAATGCCAACTAATGACACCTTTCGTGACAGGCATTCAGAAAGAAATGAACCTCTTGCAGCCTACCTAGGTAAGAGAAATAGCCCACCTTACAACACTTTTCAACAGATGCTACAAGACCTCTCTCAAAGTTCTTTCAGAAGGAGTATCTTACGGAATATTTTATATTCCAGGAGTCTGGGAGCAAGTCTACTCTCTGATTTTCATGTTCTTTTTAAAAAATAAAAAAAACTCCTACAACTAGAAATCAAGCCCAAACATAGACCTAAGTATATCTAGACTTTCCCAATGGAGATGTTTAATCTGTTCAAAGATTTCACAGATTCCTCTAGTATTCTTATCAAGTGTTTCTATACCTTGATAATTAAAAGGTCTTATACAATATTAAGTCCAAATATTTGCTTAAAATTAGGCTGTTTTCTGTCACTCAATGGACAAAACCAGCAAAACCAACACCTTTTTTTAAAACAATATTTTGCATATTGGAAGGTTATTTTTCTACTGAAAAGCTTCAGTGGCCTTGCTCTCTCCTCTTGGTCTTGCTGTATATACCTCATGGTTCTGTTTGCTCTGTTATCTCAATTAAGTCATAGTTCCATTGACAAAGAATCAATGCTAGAATATTTTAATGTTTTTCCATAAGTACACTTTTTTCATTGCCAAATGGCTTTAGGTATTGCCTTTTATTCCGACTCCGATTTGGTAAATTTGTGATTTTCAAATTAAGATCATATCCTCCCATAATACTTGCAACTCCTTCACAGTTTTGATTTCAATGCAAATTTTTAAGTCTTCCTTCACCAAAGTTGTTAAACTGTTATTAATATTAAGCAGAACAGAGGTAGGTTCAAATGCCCCCTGAATCACTTTTTGAAGACTCCGAGTTTGACAGTGGGCCAGTGACAACTGTTCTTTGAAAGCAACTTTTCAACCAGCTATTCATGAGTTATTTCTTACACTGTGTGAGAATGGTAAAGTGAACATGGCTCACCAGCCTGGGAACAGGTTTCATGACACAGTGGTGTTTGGTGTTCCCTACTCTGAGACTGTAGACAAAAAACATGGCCTTTTAATTAACTGCTATTGCTCTATGCCATGAATAGGGCTAAACATCTCATTGTGGAATAAACCTTACAAAGGCTCTGAATCACAGCAAGTATTTCTGATGCATTCTGTGTGTATTGCATTTTGATTTTTCTCTGCTTCCTAGGATATACTGTGAATTCAGCACTGACACCTGGAGGTGTGCTGTACATAGCAGGACAGCCACGATACAATCACACTGGCCAAGTGATCATTTATAGGATGGAAGGAAAAGAGGTACAAGTGATTCAGAGATTAAATGGAGAACAAGTAAGTATGCATTCACAGTTAGCATACAAAAGGAATATAGCAGAAGAAATAATAAGTATTTCAAATGAGAACTCATTAGAAGAGCACATGAAACTGGGACTATTCAGCAAGATCAGAAGGAAAAGTTAGGCAGATCCTCTGGGATAATTAGCAGTGCAAAGTGGACTGTACAGAAGATCCTTGGAAATTTTGTCTTTGAGGATTAAGTCTTCCCTAGTGTCAAAGTGGTTATTGCCATCTCTGTATGTGTAATTCTTTTTCCTGCTGAGTGGAAGAGCATGTAACTGGCAGAAAAGAGCTTTGACAAGCAGTGTTCTGTGCAAGGGCATCTTCTGGGATAAACTGAAGTATTGAATGGTTGCTTGTTAGACTGAGTAGCAGCTCACTGAGAGCTATTGCTGTAGGAGGAAAAATCCCCATATAAGTGCATAATTAAGGATGGTATTATTAAGATAACATTATGCTTATGAGAACTGCAAAACCTGCCTGTTCTCATCTCTCCAGGCTGCAGTATCAACTTCTCTCAGGAGCATTCAGGTTACCTAATTTTCATCTATAGCTGATGTCTGCAACTCAGTTAATTAATCAGTCAATCAAACAAACATTTTAGAGGCAATGAACTAAAGTAGGTATTAGGGAACTGGGTCTGTTTACCCTTGAGAAGAGATGACTGAGAGGGCACCTCATCAATGTCTGTGAGTGTCTGCAGGGAAGGGTCAGAGGAGGGACCAGGCTCTGCTTGGTGGTTCTGAGCAACAGGGCAAGAGGCAGAAACTGATGCACAGGAAATTCCACCTGAACATGAGGAAGAAAAGCTTTACTTTGTGGGTGACCATGCACTGCAATGGATTGTCCAGAGACATTTTGAGTCTCCCTCACTGGACATATTCAAGAACCATCTGGACACAATCCTGTGCCATATGCTCTGGGATGACCCTGCTTCATCACGGAGTTTGGACCAAATGACCCAATGTGGTCCCTTACAGTCTGACCCATTCTGTGATTCTGTGATTTGTAAGGTTTGAGACGTCTGGACTACTTGAAGCGTCTCTGTGAGAGGAGATGTATATTGGAGTAGAAGAGGCTGCTTCTTCTTTTGAGTGTAAAGGAAATGGAGGGTATCTTGCTTATCTATGAAGTGAATGTAATCAGATAAATCCTATAGCTTGTACCTGATCTATGAATGTATCCATCTCTTCATGTAGCTTTTGTTCCTCTGAAAATTTTGAGAATTTTGGTGACTGTCTGCCCTGAGCTGTCCCAGAGCTTTTTTACTTGTTTTTTGAAGAGAAAACTAGCTTCCCCAAGATACTCTTATTCTAGTTCTGTCTTAAGAGGTCTTATTCCCCATAGCAGGTAGAAAGCACCCATTTATAATTTCAAACTCAAAAAGTTGAAAGTTGAATGGCCCACTTGTTAATAAAAAAAAAAAAATGGACAGCAAATGCTAAAACTGAAAACAAGCTTCAAAGACAAATAGACCAAAAAATTCTAGCTAGTAAAGAAAATTTCTGCCTAGTGGTTAATATTTGTCATTGTTGCAAGCCAGAAGTAGATCTCTAAAAAGGAAATGCAGCATAATGTTGCTGACCCTGTCTCTGATGTATACTTTATGTTTTCCTACAGATTGGATCTTATTTTGGGGGTGTTATTACCACAGTCGACATCGATAGGGACTCATTTACAGACCTTCTTCTTGTTGGAGCTCCTATGTATATGGGAACCGAGAAAGAGGAGCAAGGGAAGGTATATGTTTATAGTCTGAACAAGGTAAGGCGATGATTTTTATTGAACAGGAGTAGAGCATGCTTTTTACAGTTCCTCTTATCCTTATTTAAAGAAATACAGTACTTTGAACTGGGGAAGATGACCTGTTGAAAATAGGGGATTTTGACAACTGAGATTATAATGCAACTTAATTTTAAACTTGATTCTCAAACTCTTGTTTGAGAATTGAGTGTATTGTTTAGTTAAGTACTATACCCTATAAGCTGAAGTTTGCCATAGGTACAAATTTATAGGATTACTT
>VXBQ01015990.1:69985-89966 GCA_013400175.1 Phainopepla nitens
CAGCACTTTCTGGGTCTTTATAACCTCCTTAGATACTAAAGTGAATTTTCATAACAGCAGTTTTGTTTTCCTTATGTTCTAGGATAAGCCTGATTTTCAGGACTCAGTAAAGGTTTTGCTGGAATTCAATTTTTCTGATCCAGAGAGTGGACCTGTTCTTGATAGCAACTTGCCAAATTCGATAGCAGAATATGTAAGTCAGAAAGATTCTGTATTGATAAACAATGTGTTTAAGACAAAAATCATAGCCCACACAAGGGCTGAAACTATTGCCCACAAATTGACTAGAGAGGGGGAGTCATTGAGCCTGTCCAGGAGATGTTTCCTCCAAATAAGTATTCAGGAATGAAAAGCTTGATTCAATGTGCTTGTGAACCATGCTGGGATTTCACAGCTGTCCATAGCTGACTGAAGATAGAAGAGAGTCACCAACAATTTTGGTGTCAGGTTTAAGTAGATGGAGCAGAGGAGTGTTTGCCATTTACTTTGGTGATGCTCACCATCATTCATACTTCTAGTAATCTAGTTGAATGATGTAGAGGGGAGTGATGAGAAAGCTTATGTTTCAGCCATGCATTTTANTATTAGGGAAGACTTCTTTGATTATTAAACAGAAGGTCTTACATAAAAATAGATAATGCATTCATATTCAAGTATTTGATAACAAATGTAATAAAATTAAAAATAACCATATTATTTTTGCAGATTCCTTTTACGAAAGATTGTGGAGCCTGTTTCAGCCATGCATTTTACAAGATATTGGCATGTTTAACTGATTAATATTAGGGAAGACTTCTTTGATTATTAAACAGAAGGTCTTACATAAAAATAGATAATGCATTCATATTCAAGTATTTGATAACAAATGTAATAAAATTAAAAATAACCATATTATTTTTGCAGATTCCTTTTACGAAAGATTGTGGAGCCAAAAATAAATGCATTTCAGATCTTCTTCTGATTGTAAAAGCAAGCATAGCTGGAGACAGGTAACTAAACTGGATTTAATGTATTGCTTGATGTCTGTACAAAGTTTCTATGTGAATTATAAATTCTGCTGGGGCTTCCTTTCTACTTCAGAAACAAGTTCGTCTGGAGACTGAAAGAAGTTTTCTTTATATTAAGAACATATTTAATAATTAAGATGTCCAACATTCTTACTTTATTTTGCAGCTCTTCTCCATTCATTGTAAAGTCACGCAATGATAAGTTCACCATCCAGCTCTCTGTGAAGAACAAAAAAGACAGTGCCTATAATACCAGAGTTTTGGTTCAATATTCTCCAAATATTATTTTTGCTGGCATTGAGGTAGGATTTTTTTTACATTATCACAATTATCTTTACATATAATGCTAGAAATATATGAGGAAGCCTTTTTATTAAACCTTAATTTGACTGTTTGGACAATTTCAGTTGTTTGAAAGAGATTTCCCAGGGCTGCTCTTCTTGCTTATGCCTCTGAAGGAGTGTATTTATTTTGACATGAGTGGACTCTTGCCACCCTGTCCAGAAAATACAAATGCAAATTTCAAAATGGCACTTAGAAGAAGTGCCTGCCTCTTAGACAAACATCAGCATTATGAATCACCTGTACATCTTTAGAGCCAGAAATGCCTTGATCTTTATCAGTAGGACTCCTGAGCCTCTAGAATTCTCCTTTTGCATATATATCGAAAAAGCAGTGTCATGGTAGGACAAGATATATCGGTGTCTGCGTCTACCCTACCTCAGACAGCATTTCCAAAAGTGGCTCTTTTCCTTCCTGCCTCAGCAGACATGGCATGAATACTCCTCAGTTTAGATGGGAAGTATTTAGAGCACTTTCTCTTCTGTCAACAGTCCTGATGCTCCATATTAGGAGAAGTCAGGGATCCATAGCACTGTTGCTGATCCTATGGCAATAATTGATGGAATATGACTTTTATTGCTACGTTAGTAACACATTTACAAAATTTGAAAGCTGTGTAATTATAGATATGTTGATTGCTAGACCCCATGACTAATTTGCATGATGTCCAGTAGGCATATAATTGTGAATGTTCCAAATACTGTCATTGGAAAGGCATAATCACAAGTAATTGGTATAAATGTCCAGAGGTGAAAATTGTCTTGCAGAATTTGTGGCTTCATGTTTTTGTTCCAGTTCAACTAAGGTTTTGACTCTTACAATATATTGACAGTGAAAAGTGGCAGTGGTATATGTGTTCAACAGATCTGTGATGCTCAGTCATAATTTAAAAGGAATTTGCACAAGGCCATGTTTTCACTGTCTTTTTCCCTTCAGGACATACAGAAAGATAGCTGTGAATCTAATCACAACATCACCTGTAAAGTGGGATATCCATTTCTAAAACCTGCAGAAGAGGTAAAGTCCCCCTGCATGCAAGTTCGCCTTGCCCATGTTGTTTTAAAGGCACGGCAGTCCGTATCACCTCTGAAGCTCTTTTCTCTTGTGCTCATCCCAGAAACTCTCCAGGCATGTTTCCCAAGCTATCCTTGATGTCAACAGCAGAGAGCCAGATGGGAAACCATCAGATACTCAGTACCTGGGCAGTCAGATGTGGTACATGAGGATGTAATAGATACATATTGCCATCCTTGACACTGTCAGAACACAAGTGACACACAAGTGGCTCACCTGGGCAGAACTGTCTGTCTCCAGGCTTTCCACAGCCAGGAGCGTATAAGTTTCGTTATTTGTATATAAAATGTAGTCCCTTGGTTGAAGACAGATTAAGATGTTATGTGGAAGTGCTAACCCAGGTCTGCAAAGTCAGGCATCAAGACTTCAGCTCTGCTCAGTGGAGAATGAGAGACCTTTCCAGCAAGTAGTCCACTTAAAATCAAACTCCATCTTGAACAGTTCCACTGATGTCTGTATCTCTTGTTGGAATGGAGAGGGAACTTTAGTTAAACTAATGCTTCAAAAAGTCATTCTTAGATCTTGATCTTGAATTGGGAAATATCAACTGGCATGCAAATAAGACAATCTTTCCTGGCCATTTCCTTTTTACCCCTCTGTAATGCGCCGGGAGGATCATGGGAGATGTCTTCTAACACTGCCTCCTGCATAAATGTTCCAGCTTGTGTCTTGGACTTGTAGGGATTAATTCAGCTGTTACCTTCTTGAAGCCAAATAAATGTATTGTCCAATGCCTCTGCCCACAGTGTTCCATTCCTAGCTTTACTGGATTTTTCACATCTTTTATTTCTCTTCTTTTACTTTCATGCTTTCCTTGTTAGTTTGTCTGTAGCTATAAAACCCTAAATTTAGAAATTTCACACTTTGCATTCAGAAATAAATTAATCTCTGATTCACTGATAAGCATCCCTTATATATTCCTTTCTAAAGCTGCTTTTTGTTTTAAATATGAATGTGTAGGACAACTTTCTGTGGACCACTTTGTAATAAAGATTCGTACACATAAAAGGAAAGATAAAAATCTGAGTTGAATAGTCCATACAGTAACAAATAAGAACTTTGCCTTCGTATAAAATTACCCTTAAGTGTCAGGATATGAGGAAGAACATTTGGGACAGTGTTCCTAAATTTTGTGTAATTCCAAATTATGATAGATTTGCCCTGATTATAATAACAATGAGAATTTTTTAATTACTAGTGGTCTCTCCTTTATTTACATTGTAAACATTTCTTTTTTGTATTCTAGGGATTCTACTATATATTAAGTGATATTTGAGCAGCCTTCTACAGGCAGCTCATCTCCACTGCAATAGCCAGGCTTTGAAGCCTTTTTTCCTCCTTATTAGAGGAAAAAAGAGGTTTTGATAAATTGCTTGTATGACCAATTGCTTTCAATTAAGAACTATTTAGCCATTTCTAATACACTACATAATTTTTTTTGTTGAGGTCTGTGAAAATTTGAGAGTTCTGTTTAATAAGTGATAACTATTGGACTTCCTTCTTTGTTGGGGCAAATTCCAAATAGTGGATTCATTCAGATTCATAGGAAACTGGTAAAATACGAATAAGTATTCCCTAGCTAAAAGCAGAAGTTTGTACATTTTTCAGTTTTTTCATTATATCAATCCCTGTTAGAGAGGGCTTTTTTTCCCTTTCAAAATGTGTTATGTATTTCTCTATGCAGATTTCCTTCAAAATATCATTCCAATTCAACGCATCATATCTCCTGGAAAATGCTACTATTCATGTATATGCAACAAGGTTAGTTGCAATCTTTGCCTTCTGATTTTTTTTTTTTTTTTTGGAAAGCTGCACAGTTCTGTGTTTCACAGTAAAACACAAGTGGCTTCTGAACTCACAAACAGTTAAATTTGCTGTAGAGCTGGCATCCTTACAGGTGTATTCAGTCCAGCAGTGGATTCAGTGGACCAAATAAATAGTTGATAATCTCTGCAGCCTTGGAGTTACAAGTGAGTCATAATTTCCGGTTGTTTTACCTTCAGCAAAGATTTATTCTCCTAGAGCATTACTGCATACTTTTGCATGAATCACAGTTAACGAAAAGCTTGGCCTTCAAAGAGTAAGAGCATTGTAAAGTTGTCCCTGATAGGGTAAAGAAATGGACTTGCCCTCAGTGTTTGCTGTCTCTGCAAAATCCAGGGATGGTGTGGCTTTTAACGGATCTGTTTTCATTCAGTCACCTGCAGTCTGTAATTTTAACAGAGATGCATTTATGAGCTGGGGCTGGTGCAGGACCTAAATTATTAGTTATTGGAAAAAGTATTCTTAATTTATTTTTAGAGGACAGTACTTAACTGGAAATGAGTACTATGCTTTCATACCCAGAGCTGTAGGTATTTCATTTTCTAAGATCCTTTTTCACCAAGTAGTGGTGTTGTGTCTGCAGCAGTCTGATCTGAGTGACTGAGCTGATGTTGTTTTGTTTCAGTGACAGTGAAGAACCACCTGAGACCCTGAGTGACAACAGAGGACATGTTACAATTCCAGTGAAATATGAAGTAGGATTAATATTTGTAAGGTATTGACACTTCTCTGTACTTTTCTTGCTAGCACAGTAAATTGAAGGTGTTCAAAAAATGTAGTGTTATTTTGTTTTTGAAATGTGCTCAGTATCAACAGGCAACAGCTTCAAAGCTCATAAACTGGAAACACAGGCTTCAATGAAAAGATAAGTCATGAGATAATGGAGCAGCTGCTGTCCCTAACTTGATGAAATTCCATTTTATCTGTTTAAATTTGGTCTGCAGTTTGCAAGTACAACAGCAGCTTTTGCTTGTTTCCTGTACTTTGCTATATTCTTTCAAAGGCATTTCAGGTACATCAGAAAGCAAATACTTCCAGCTTCCTGATGGCCAAGGATTTGTATCACTACTATATCGCATGGTGTGGTGTTTGATTTCCATCTTCAAAAATTAGCCCTAATTTTAGGTTCTTGAACATTTGTTTTCTTAAGTTCAGACTTATACTTTAATGCAGGTCTTGTAGTATGTTTTATTTTCAGAAACAGACAGAATTCAGTTAGATTCTATCTCTGAAAAGCATTCTGTATATTATTGGTAAACAACATTTTGTGGTGTGCAGGTGTAGATAATTAAGCCAAATTAATTTTGGATGGATTTCATGGTTCACATCCAGCCTTTGTTTGTCCCGTAAGGGGATAAGGCTGAATTTGGAACATGCTGGCTTTTTTTCTGTTTTTGCTTGATTCTGCCTTTTACAGGATCCTGCCTATTTCACATGCCACTGCCCAGGATAAGGGACTGCACAGCTAGAATAAGGACAGCTAAATCAGACCCTAATGTATCAATTTTGGGCATAATATTTTCTTTTCTTGCAGTTTTAACTGAACAAAACATTCTAAATGTACGTGTTAAAAAGTGGGGCCTATTCAGAGAACAGAGCAGTTGAACTTCAGTGGATGCAGCAGGGCACTCTTAATTGCGAAATTAGTCCTGAAATTTATGAAATAATGAAAATACCTCTATTATTAACTCCTAGGGGTTTTAATTAAGTTTGTGTGCTTACTTTTTTCTGTGTTTTTGGAACCCACAGTGTTTTCAAAGAGCATCATGTTATAATTGCAGCAAATGATACTGTCCCTACTGCTATTAACACAACAGAGCAGATCGGGGATGAAGTTACTCTACATTATAGGGTAAGAAACAATTAAAAATATATGACATATATATATATATATATGTAGGTTGGCACATATGTCTTTTTTTTTTCATTTGGTTTGAATTACTTAAATAGCAGGTATACAACAAGCTAAACCTTCTACATTAATATTTTGTTCTTAAAACATTTTTTTCCTTTCTTCCTTTGGAATACAGTGAGTTAGAAGGTCTCAGATGGTCCATCTCCTGCAGAGTAGTTCTAAGGGGTTTTAGACCTTCTATCCTCAGCTGGGAAAAGAGAGCATGCCCTGGTAAATGAGAACTTGGACTACCCCTGCTGCTGGTTAGAACAGCCATTTCCAAAATCCAATCAGGTTTATTCTAGGCCATGCTCCAAGAATGTAGTCTTCCTAGTTGAATGCATACTGCAAAGTAAAATCACATGGGGAAGTATTTAATGGACTTTGCTCTTGTGTGATTTCTTTTGGACTGCTACATCCAGCTCTAGAACTCCCAAAATAAGGACATGGACCTTCTGAAGTGGGTCCAGAGGAGGGCCTTAAAGATGATCACAGGGCTGGAGCACCACTCCTGTGAGGACAGTCTGGGCTATTCAACCTGTAGAAGAGAAGGCTCTGTGGAGGCCTCCTTGGGGCCTTCCAGTGCCTAAAGGGAGGCTTCAAGAGAGCAGGAGAAGCAGTTTTGACAAGGACATGTAATTATAGGACAAAGGGGAATGGCTTTTAACTGAAAGGGGGATAGATCTTGATTGGATATTACGTGGTGAGACACTGGAGAAGTTGTGGATGCCCCATCCCTGGAAGTGTTCAAGGCCAGGTTTGAGCAACCTCTTCTAGTGGAAGGAAGGTGTCCCTACACATGGCAAGGGGTTAGAACTTTAGATGATCTGTAAGGTCTCTTCCCACCTAAACCAGTCCACGATGCTATGACTCAGTGACTAAAAATCTGACCTAAAGTTGCAGCAAAACTGAATTTAGTTATCTTGAGAGCATCCTGCTTCCCAGTGTCAAATCCAAAACTGATCAAGAGTCCCATATAAAAGCATAAAAGTCTCTAAATCAACTTCCATCTGTAAAAAATGGGATATGGTAAAATTTTTGCTCTCACTAAATAGCAATGACAAAGGGTTTTATTTCCTATTTTTTTAGGCCACTACAGTGTTTTACTTAGCTACCTTTTCTTTTTGTCTACTGTAGGTGTCTAGGGCATTATTCATCTAATTTGCCAGTCTTTGTTTTCTGAGTCAAAAAGCTGCTTGATTGCAGAGCATACCTTTTACAACCTTGTAAAGTAAAACTCATCTTTATAAGCAGCTAATCACAAAATTCTTAATATTCTTGAGCATTTATTAAGTTTGTCTACTTCAGAGATGATATCACCAATTCCCCTGCCAGCAATTCCATCCAGGTGGTTACCCAATCCTCAACCACAGCAGGCCTTTCCTGAAAGAGCTGCTGCTTACAGATATGTCCTGTTGTCTTCTCAGAGAAAACAGGAGAGAGGAACAGGTGAGCACAAGAGCAATCAACTAAGCACACCTGAGGAGGAACCAGCAGGAGCCACCATTGATACAGTGGCTTCTCTCCCATATAAAGCACTTTTTGCATAACTAACTCTGGAAATGTAAAAATGAGCAGAAGAAAATAAAAACATAGGAAAGAAAAAAACTCACAATCAAATACTAACAAAATGTGGAAAGTACTAGTCAAAGCATTTTTCTTTTTTTTTTTATAGATTGAAAAAGGTGAACACTTTCCAATGCCAAACCTCACACTACAGATCTTATTTCCCAATGTAACAGCTGCCAAAAACACTCTTCTCTACCTTACTGCATTGTCACATTCCCAGGTAAGATAGGGATTTCTATTTTTATGATCAATTTAAGTTTGAAGTTTATGTTGTAAGGGGCTGCAAATTGCAAACACTTATGCATTGCTTTTTGTCTAAATAACAAGATGCTATTGTTTTAAGAGTACGTACAGAGGTGCATAAGAAGACGGACAAATTTTCATAAATGGCAACAAGCACATTTAAAATGGTCTTAAACAATAACTGCACTATAACAAGGCTGGTTTGTTATGTTGCAAATGCTGAGATGTCCAGACTCAGATATGAGCCTCGTATTCTCTTCATTGTCAGCAGTGCTTATTGCAAATGCTCGAATCCTGCTGTGCATATCTAAAGCCAGTCACTACTTTCGGGTACTGAAATTAACTTTGTGCATGTCTGCTCTCCAGCACTAGCAGCACTAGGCTTCTTCCTTCTCTGGGGCACTGAGACATCTTGAAGGGGATGGTAGGTCATATGTTTCAAATGCTCTTCACTGCAGCCCTCATTTGAGTTTTTCCATTTCACTCCTTCAGTTCAACTGCTAAAGATCACAGTTCCAACAAATTCCCTTATCCTAGATCTGTAGATATTACAGCTAGAGCTGTATCAATAACTACATGGCTGAAAAACTCAGCTATCACACTAAGAGTGTGCCAAAGTGCATTACAGAAGATTTGTAATCCTTTTCATGCTAGCAATGTGAAAGTCAATGACCTGAAGGGAAAAAAAATCAATTCCCCCACACCGAAGGATTTCCTAGCTACCTCTGGAGCAGTCACAGAGATCCAGCAAGCTTCAGCATCCGCTACCTCTCCCTGGATAGTGCAAGTGAGGATTCTGCATCCTGCACTTAACCTGCCTGTCTGCTTGCTAGGGCTAAACCTCTGTGGTTTCCCATGCAAAAGCGGTTTAGTTCATTTAATAGCCAGCTCTTGCTTGTTGACATAATGGTCATCTTGCAGAAAGCTCTCGTTTATTTGTACAGATGTTTAAGTAGCTGCATAGAGTTTAGGTTAAATTATCTCATAAATATTTCATGTGCTGTTTGAATAATAATGCTTCAATACATAGACATCTGAATTTCCTGTTCTACACTCTTGCAAAATGTTATTTTATTTTAGTGGTTAGTAAGTACTATAATTGTTATTAAATATTATTAATGTTGACTTGTTTCCAGATCATTTTTTGTAATAGATTGCATATCCAAACAATAAGAATATTATTTGTATTTCTGCTTACAGAATGCCATCTGCCAAACTAGTTACCCTGTAGATCCTTTAAAGATTGGCACTGGGAAACCATTTGTGTTGTCAAAAATAAAAGAACCTATGAGAGATACAATTATGGTAAGTCTACTTGTACTCTATATATTCACCCCAGACATTAATCCAGATCTTGGAGCTGAGTACTTCTGAAAAAGACGTATAAAAGCTGCTCTGAAACTTTATCATTTGGAAACTCACTTTGTTTTAATAGCTTAGAAAACTTTTTTTATATTGACTAGAGTTTGGTTTTTATTTGGCAAAACTCTATGTGGAACTGAATTTAGATAATTGGGGTTTAATTTAAAAAATATGTAAATAGCAGTTACACATTTGACAGCTGAATAAATAGTTACCATCTATGTTTCCATTGTAATTAATAAATACTAATATTTTAAATGGTTCTTATCTCCCTTTCATCTTCTTTAGACATCCAGTAGAAAATACGATTTTCCATGCAGCTGTAATTGATGATCCTCCCATTGGGCAAGGACTGGCCCCTCACATTTAGATGAAAGAGTTACAAAGAGATTTTTCTGCTGTAGTTATGTTAGGGGGAAGCTGTCCTCAGCACAGAGGTGCAAGTGGAGTTTCTGGTGCAAATGAAATTATGTCATGGGAAGAGTATTTTGCCATGCTTATCATCGTCCTTCCCAGAGGTGACAAAGGTCTAGGCTAAGTGACTGTTTCTAACTTTTTACAACATAATCCTGCTGTACTCCCAGCTAGGCTGTGATACTAGGAAGGAAGGATACTTGAATTTTCACACACACGTATTGCCCTGCTTGAGAGATTCAGGTGTCCCAAGATTTGAAAAACGCTGCAGAAGAGCCATAGTTGTGTTGGTAGAAGAACACTTGTTTTTACAAGCTGTGCCTCCCTTAGGAGTTCTGTGATGACTTTTGCTCCATAGCTGCAGCAACAGAGATTCCTCAGGGCTTTCCAGCCTACAAAAACTGAGTCTGTTCTACCCCAGCATGAATATCTCAACCTGTTTTATATACTGCAGTGTCATTTTTACATAAAAAGCTACGGTAATTAATACCAGTTTATTATTGGTGTCATAGTAAGTGATCTGTGTATATAATAGTTTACGTGTTTTTATTTTAATGATGTGAAAAGTCTCTTCCTATTGCCTCATGGTGGTCCCTTTTAAACAGGACTGTGGTACACACAGCTGTGCCTCTATTAATTGTGTCCTGGCCCCATCTGACATATATCAAGTGAATGTCTCATTGAGAGTATGGAAACCTACCATCATAAAAGTAAGTAAATCCCGTTTGTATTCAGAATACTTTCAGGTTTGAGAAACTTAAGCCAGTGTTTGTAATGTCTATTAGAATTTTGTCTTTCTTAAGCATTCCCTCTAGTATTTAAAGTAATTTCTTTTGCTATTTTAAAATTTCCTTAAAACTGTGTCACATGCTCTTTCTTATCCTTAAAGTAAGTACTTATAATTTACCAGGAGTTTAAAACCATGGTAAGAAGACACCCCTTACTTATTCTGTGTTGTTGGTCCTTTTTTAATAACTACTTACGCATCCACAAAGTCTAATCCAGCAGCTATAAGAAGAAGCATGTATTTTTTTAATCTGTGAAGATTTCTCAGCTCTAGGAAGGATTTTTTCTTTGATCAAAAAATACCAGAAGAGAGACAGTAGTACTCCGGGATTAACTAATATTCCTTTGAAATCTCTGCAATATACCCTTTCAAAGCAGTATTGCTGTCTTGCAAGCAATAATATGTATGCTGAAGGTGACATACATGAGCAGCTTCACTGACTTTCGTGTTTTTCAGCATCCTCCAAAACATTAAGTTTTTCTTTCACCCTTCTCATTGCTACAAAGCTTTCTACTAAAAATACCTAACTGTAAACCATAGTGACTACTCTCTTCTTTCAGGCCAGTATTCACAGCTTAACCCTTGTTGTGAAAGCATTACTTAGGAGTGAGAACTCATCACTGATTTTGAGAAATGACCATCAAAAACTGGAGGTAAGAATGTGATAATGTTATGTATTTGTTCCTTATAGAATTTGTTGTGCTATGGTATCATTCATTTTCATCCATTACTAATGAACTGATTGTTACCTTTAGTAATGCATTATCCTACTCTAAACAGAAGTGATTTCGTATTACAGTAGAAATGTCAGAATTAGTCAGAAAATAACACCAAAAGCCTGCTGTCCACCAATGTACCTAGGTAAGGATAAGTACTATCTGAATTTTTTCTGCCTGCTGTAATATAAATACTTCCTACAGTTATGTAAATTAAAAATATAATCAAAATTCTTTTAAGGAATCAATAGTATTTGAAAATTGTCCTGGATCCATTAAAATCGATCATACATTGTATTTTCTTTGCTTTTTCCGTATTTATTCTTTCTTTCCACTTTGTTACTCAGGATATATATTTGAAACAGGATCTTCTCTTTTTCAGGAGTTGACTGTGAATTTCTCAGATAACAAAATATATAACATGGTAGTAGTGGTATCAGATATAAATAGTAATGTCTTAAAATTTGTTAGAGGTATTATTCATACTTTTAATACTCTCAATTTAGAGGGTTTAAAGCATTTATAGTATTTAAACATTGGTCTTTTGTGATAACTTGTATGTGAAGGAGCTTATTTACTACAATGTCCATTTCTTTAGGCAAAAGTCTGATAATAAGTTCTTACTGTTAATACTCCAAAATTTAGAAAAGTAATATTCCGTGTGAACTACATCTTGCACAAAATATTTTTGAAAATGCAAAAATCAGAGGTTCATTGTTAGCTGGTTTTGTATCTAGAAATTTCTTTTTAAATGGTAGGTTAAAATTCAGTCCAGGAGTAAAAACATAGCTGAGGCTTGCAGATAATGAGAGACAAGGAATTTCAGATTTACATTTTTAGAGACAAAATTTCAGGCTTAGTGTTCAGTTCTTCAATGCTCTTTTTAATTATAATGATCTCTGATAAATTCTTTAGTTAATTCACACTCCTACACGGTCACATTTATTTAAAAGTGAGTATTACTTATTTCTGTTTGGTTTACACCAGATATGCCATGTTTAAAATCAAATTAGTGTCTACACAGGCTTTTTACATTTAGGCTTACCTCCATCTTTCAGGGAGGTCAGCACTAAGGAAGAGTGTCCTGAAGAAACTTCTTAGCTTATTCTTCCACTGCTAATGATTTTTGTCCTGTGTCCTTTAAAACAATGACTACTGACTTGTAGCAGGGCCACTCTCATAAATGAATGCACTTATGAAAGTGCAAAGTATTATGTAAACACAGCCTTTCATGCTGGAGATTATTTTCTTAATTCCCTCCTACCAATTCCTGTAGGTAAAAATGAAGTGGTACCCTGGAAGATCACTGCATACTGATCAATCACTGCTGCTATTTTAATATTTTAGAAGGACAAATTATTTATTGCTTATGTTGTGAACATGCTTTTCAGACCATGATTAAGATTTCCAAAGAACACCCACCGGGTACAGTCCCCTTATGGGTTATCCTCCTGAGTATCTTTGCTGGACTCTTGATTCTTGCACTGCTTATATTTGCTCTGTGGAAGGTAAGTGGCACATCCTTGTCTTCAGGAGCATAAAAAATATGCTTAAATTGTCCATCATTTCTTTCTCATAACTAGAACCTCACAGACAATAATCTTACCTAATATGTAGTGTGAAATCTCGAAGAAATTATAAAATAACTAAGTAAACTGCATTTTTCTGATGCGGAGCGAGCAGTGCTACCTGATTGAAACCTACATTGCCACTACGTTAGGGAGATAAAAATAAGAAGATATTTTAGTACGAGTAAGGATTTATTAAGGATTTTTTCTATCAGCTTTGGCTGTGACCTTTGTCAACTAGGTTTTCTCCATTGAGCAAGAGATGCTGGGCCCTGTGGTGTAAGTCTTGCCACAAGTGGGCACTCTTCTCCAGGCTAAATACTTTGTTCGTAATTACATTAGAAGGTTACGGTTTATAAACTTCAACATGCATAATCTCTTGAAAATTTTGACATTATAAATAAAATATTATTTATTCAACTGAGTAACAAATATTACTATTAAGCACTTTAACCCTATACAATATGTGAGCAAAACAATGATTCAGCAAGCACTCTACTATATATTAACTGTACTTAGCTTTTCCATTCCCGGAAAAACAGTCGTGATAACATATTTCTTAAGTTTGTACAGCAGCCCAAGTATTAAAATAGTGGTAAGAATCAGCACATAATGTACCCAGTATGATATGTATGCTTTGAGTAGTTCTTAGTCACTTTTTTTTTCTTTTCTGCAGGCTGGATTTTTCAAAAGGCCATTAAAGAAGAAAATGGAGAAATGAAAGAAAAAAAAAGAAAAGCAGAAGTTTTTGCTCAGGTCTGCCTCCAAAATGTTACTGTAAATTCATAAACTTAGATGCAGTGCTTCCTAAATGCTGGTGCATGAAAAAAACCCAAGAAACAGAAAAACAAGAAGAAAATCAAGCACACATGCAAAGGAATGATGCAAAAAAAGAGTGAACAACCTTGCAGCATTTTGTGATCTTCAAGAATATACCCTTTAAGCGTTACTCATTTTTGGAGAGTAACTGAGTTCAAAGATTCTAATGTTTTTGAATACAGGAAGTTTGTAATCATATTTTTATATACCTATGTATGTGGAATCATTTTTTATTCCAAATTACTCACCAGGTCAGCTTGTATGTGGCAATCCCAGTCTTTTTTACCACTTTACAATTTTCAAAAGAAAAATGCATCATTTTCAAAATTCCCTCCTAATGTCAGTTCTTTGAAAGCAGATTCTCAATTCACAAGGCAGAACATGTAAACTTTGAGAATGCACCAAATATTGCAGGATAGCTGATGCAATGACAACTCAGAAGACAGAAGCAGCTCCAGAATATTGGGTGAAAATTACTGAAATAACACGGATTTCTCTTTCTACTCCTTTTAGCATGTCCAGCTGAACGAAGGATACTCCAAGAAAGAGATTTTTTTGGTCAAGTGGACCATAAAGGGTTGATCCATTAAATCACATAACTGTTTGAAATATATTTTTGGCAGGCCTAAAAATGCGCAAATCATTCAAGCCCATCTGATTGCATGCTGTACTCAAATAAGCAGGGGCGTAATTGTATCTGCAGATTGAAATATCCTTATTTATGTGAAAAATGTTTAGAGGCACCCTGAAAGTTTGACTCTTGCTGTATATCTTGGAGTAGCCAGCAGGGTGCTTCATAAACTGTCACTGTAAATTTCTTGTGTAGCTGTTTAAGCCAATGAATTTTAAGTGTACAAAATGAAAATTCTCAAAAGAGCACAGATAGGAAATTCAGCACTGGCAAGCTTCTTCTAGTATTATAAATCACAGCTCATCTTTTTTATTTAGGAATTTATTAAGTGATGAAGAATTTGCATACTAAATAAGCACTTAAAAATGATGTTTATTTTGTGTCAAAGATTAAAAGTTTATATAAGAATACACTGAAATGTAGATAGCAAAAGGTTTCCTTAAGAAGTTTTTTCTTTCTGTTTAGATCATTTGGTTTCTTCCTTTCTTTTGTGCACTTGTCTTCCTCCCATGAGGATCTTCTCCCTGGGGCTCATGGCTGTGCCATGACCTTGAGAGCTTCCTGTGTTTCTTTGAGCCACATTAAATTAACAGGAGAAGAAGGATGCATGCTGGCAAAGTGTGATGCTGCCTCAGCATGACTCAGTATTAATTGCCAGTAGATCAAAAAATGCTGAGGAGGTGTTCTAAGTTCTGTAAGACATATTTGTTGGCAGAAAAGCTTTGCCTTGCCAAAGAAGCCAGGAAAATTTGTTTCTCCTCTTGGGACAAATATCACTGAAAAAACTTTTTTTTGCTTATCACTGTCTATATAATAATAGCTTAAAAAAGAGTAATACATTTTATAAAGACTTATTTTTCAAGAAGAGAATACAGATTGGGTTGAACATGCTGACAAGTAAAACTCTGAAAGAGTTCCAGAAGGTGCTTCATTGCTTGAGAGATGCTGTCACTCTTCAGCAGCTTTTATTTAGTTCCTAAGTTAGAGAAAGTAGTTATTGGGAAAGGCTGACTTAGGTGAATGCAACAAGTAGGACTGAGTTTGAAAGTGTTGTCAATTTCTCCTCGTGTCTGTGGGAAAGGTGGTTCTTTCATAGCAGCAGTCTGCTGAAAGGAGCAGTATGACTCAGAGGAGAGGGCAGAGCCCTCCATGGGAACACTGTGGGTGGCTGTGCTTTGCAGAGCCTGGGAGATCTGCTGAGACAGTAGGACATGGTTGCTGTGCTTATCTGGACAGCTGGAGGGGCACCCTGCCTGAAGGGGGTCTGAGCACAGAACACATGAATGGAAGCAAAGAAATGACGTAGAGGAATTGTGGATAGAAACTCTGCTTCATTCATTGTGAAAGAAGCCAATAATCTATTTGTTGAACTGTGAAAATAAATTAATACAGTGGTGATTTCAGTCCCAAGCAAGATGCAGGTTTTACTTTAGGAAAACATATTGTTTTGCCCATTTGTTTGAAATATTTAAATAGCAGTTGTCACCATAGCGTTCGAACACATCGGAATTGTAATTTTGTTTTCTCACAGTATCTCTGAAAAGGCATAGCAGGATTGTTAACCTCTTATGAGTTTGTAAAGGAACAGAATTTTGAAGGAATTGTGACTCACCTATGCACACGTAAGAAGTCTATGGTTGCAGAGGAAATACTTGTATTTATTATTATTCATTCAGTTTGTTAACAATGAGGTCATTTTTCCTGGCTTCATAAAATTACTCACAAGTTGTGTAAGACACACATAATTATTATGCAGCATACTTTTAAGTGTTTCACTATTTAGTTATGATAAGCTGTTAACCAGAGCTTTTCATTTTTCCCATGACATTTCATACCTAATTTTAAAGCATCAGCCTAACTGAAAAATAGATAAGTCAGAAGAAGTCTATTTCCCTAGATGAAGACTATGCAAAAATAAATCGATAGTATTTGTCAATGTAGAGTATGTTTAAGATCAGTGTTTCATTTTAGATTTTCTTTGCGCTGTAAAAACAGTAATAAGCTTTGTATAACCACACTGCTCTCCTTTCATGATGCCTTCTCTCTTTTCACATTTGTCCTATTATTGTGTTTTCAATTATAATATCTATTTAAAAGATAAGTATACTTACATACATACAAGTATGTCAAGGGGATAGCACTATAGCACATTATTCTTACATGATTCTTAGCGATTAGGAAACTCATTATTTTTATCCATACTAGCCTTTCCACGCAGCTCTGGAAGAGCAGTATTTTACTGCTTTTCCTGATATACAACAGAAAAACCTACTGAAAGTAATATTGCAAACATCAGGAACATCTCATTGAATTTGGCAGACACTAAAGGTGCCAGAAACTAATTTTACAGCATGTACCTAGTTTTATTCCTAAAAAATAGACACGTTAGAGTTGTAATGTGATTCTAATAACTATGAAGATAAATACTTTTTATTGAGGCAAAAGTGTATAAAAATTAATAATAAATTGGGTGTGTAACCAGAGATCAGGCAACTAAAGGATTCTGGCCCACCCAGCTCAGTTCCTAACTTCAGCACTGAAGTAAGTAACTTAGTGGGATTGGACAAGCTACTTTTCTATATGGCAGGGATTCTCTGCACACCCCTGCCTCAATATCAGGTTCTTCTAGAGACTGCTGATCCCATACATGATTTTAGAAGACTTAGGAAAGAGCATCTCCCTTAGAGAAAACTCCTTGAGCAGCTGCTTGTGGGTAGTTCCTTTGCTGGTCTGGTTTCATTCTAAGTCATTACTATGAGCCATTACTACAGACACAACCCACTCACCCTGACCCCTTACCTGAGCCCTTTAGTACATATCCTGTGTTGAGTCATTTTGAGCATGGTGTTCCTCTTCTTCAGAGCTTGCATCAGAGGAATCCACCTCAAAATGAAGCCAAGGGTTTTCATCTCACCTGGCACTAAGAGGCTGGAGTTAGGGTCATACTCATCTAATGAGTTCTACATAATCTAATTGGTTAATTTCTTTAATTGCCTATTGTATAGATGATGACCCATTCAAAAATAGAAGCAGATAAGATAACCAGAATGTACTGCTCCTAACTATACCACTTAACAAGAAGAAACGGGGATTTACATATTTTTTAAGAAAACCACAACATTCTGCACAGCATTTTCTTTTTCCTGTAAAAGTATTCCATGTGCTTTATTGATTAAAAAATAAATTAAGAGTTCAATAAGTCTTCTGTGTAGTTTGTTTGCTTGTTGTTGATACGAGAATAATATTAAGTCATCTCAGTACCTAAGAACAGATTCATCTACCTGTCAATAGAAAGGCATTGTAGAAACAAACATTCTTGCACAGCATGATATCCAGGAAAGCTTGCTGTGGTCAAGCTGTCAGAAATATATTGTCATTAGATTTATGGACTTTGTGCTTATACCCATGTTTGAAAGCCTTTTAGAAGATCATATGACTTCCTGGCACAGAGTTGTTTCCATGACACTAAATAAAAGTTGAAAGACACATTCATTCTTCCTGTCCAGTGATTCCTCTGTACAACTTATTCCCAAATAGTTTATGGTCTTGCATAATTATAAATGATTCACATGAACTTCCTTAAACCTAGTAAACATTTGTATCAAAACTTCCTAGCAGACAAAGATTATACCTTTTATATCACAATTAACTTTTAGAAAACATTACAAAATGTGTAATAACTGTTTTCTCATCAGAGACTGCTTTGATGCTGAATCACAGTTCTCTAATAACATCCTGTCTAGTCATGGGGGAGTGCTTACCAAATTAACTACTCTGTATGTATCTGATCATTAAGAGTTTGCTGGACATTGTCCATGGGAGCGTTTCAATGAAAATTAGGGGGAAAAGTCCATTTCTAGTTTTCATTGTTTGGTTTAAATTGCTTTTCAGTGAAATTAATGAATAACCAGAATCACTTTCTCACAGCAAGAAGTGTAATGTGATGTGTGATTTTCACAGAACTGGTTTAAATTCGTTGCGTTTATCAGAAGCAGGCCTTAGCACTTCACAGTTCAGAGATAATGGCATTTCATGCAGTGGGTGTGGCTTGGGCCCTATAACAATGGAGTCATAAAGATTAAAGTGCTGATGAAGTTTTAGTACCCACTGGCTGATACCACAGTTTAGACAGCACAACTGAATTCTGTTTTAAAAAGTGGATGATAAAATAAGCTATCATCAGTAAAATCGTGTTTTGTTAGACTGAAGATTGACACCTCAGAGATACTGCATTTTGTTCATTCAATTAAAAAAAGTGAAAGACCTCAGAAAGGCAGGATTTGATTCTGACTCTAGCACAGTCGGGCACAGAGCTATTTTACTGCTTTTCCCTGCTCATCCTCTTTACTCTTCTGCCCTTCTTCTTTTCTCAGTTTGTGAGCATTCTCAGAAAGGACAGACATTCCTCAAGGGCTCACTGAATGTTGCATCTCCTGGAGATTTTCAAAGAAATGGGGTAGGGAGCAGAAGTATTTAAAGGAGATTGAACTTATAAATGTAGTGAGCCAGTTGTCTTGGCACACTTTGTCCATCCCCTTCACCCACTCTTTCACTTTCAGTGGTGGTGAAATCACACTGCTTGGTTTTGGTTCAGCTTGATTTGTTACTGGAAGTTAGTATTTATTGCAACGCATCACATATCTGGTTCAGTATTACCTGTGGTCCTTAATATTTATTCCTTAATATTTATGGTTCACGGTATGGTTATTCTTCCTGCGGTAAAGGAATAGAATCTCTTCTCTAGTGAAAGTTCCTTCATATTGTTTTCAATTGCAACGTTTTCACTCCATCAGAATGGTTAAGATGAAAAACTGAGGATATCCTCAGTTTTCACTGAAGAGCATTTGAAGTTTAGCAATTCTGTGACTGTAGACATAGTCTGAGAGAAGTAAATTATTTTCTATCATTTTGGAGAACACACAGAGAAATCTTTCTCAGTATCTTTTTCTCACTCAAATTAATAGCCATTAATAGCTTACTTTCTTGGGTACCAGCACATAAAATCTCACAGACAAAGCCTAATACTCCAGCCTCAGCCATTTTACACCGTGGCAGAATAGATGCTGTTGCATCTCAAAACTTAGGGTTCAGCTAAAATTTCCAGTGACTCTTTTAGCCAGAAAAACAACTGAGTTCAAGTGTGAAGGTTTTGAAACTCTCAGGATTCTCACAAACTACTGAATTGCTTTTTTGCTGTTTATTTGCAAAAATTTTATTTATTTGGGAACTACCAAAATTAATTCAGTCCTGGCTCCTATATGTCATGAATTCCAAGTATTTGGAAAATTACCTGTAGCACCCAGCCAACAAATATTAGAGAGTAATATATGCCTTATAACATGCTGCTACAACACAGTTCATTGAATCATAGAATCATTAGGGTTGGACAAGATCCACAATCATCAAGTCCATCCTTTGACAACACCGTATCAAACAAACCACATGACAAAGTGCCATGTCCAGTCATTTCTTGAACACCTCCAGAGATGGTGATTCTACCATCTCCATGGGTTGCCCAATCCAATGCTAAATCATCCATTCTCTGAAAAACTTATCCCTAATTTTCAACATAAACCTCTCCCAGAGCAACTTGAACTTATGTCCTCTCATCCTGTTACTTCTTGAATGGCAGAAGAGATTGACCCCCATCTGGCCACAAACTCCTTCCAGGCAGTTGTAGGGGGTGATAAGGTCTCCCCTGAGCCTCCTTTTCTCTGGGCTAAACACCCCC
>VXBQ01015990.1:112896-125650 GCA_013400175.1 Phainopepla nitens
GGCACTGGTGAGGCCACACCTCGAGTGCTGTCTCCAGTTCTGGGCCCTCACTGCAAGAAAGACACTGAGGTGCTGGAGTGAGTCCAGAGAAGGGCAATGGAGCTGGGGAAGAGTCTGGAGCAGAAGTCCTGTGAGGAGCAGCTGAGGGAGCTGGGGGTGTTTATCCTGGAGAAAAGGAGGCTCAGGGGAGGCCTTATCACTCCCTGCAAATGCCTCAAAGGAGGCTATGGCCAGGTAGGGGTCAGTGTCCTCTCCCAGGTAACAAGCAATAACACAAGCAGAAATGAGCTTAGGTTGCACTAGGGAAGGTTTAAATTAAACATTATGAAAAATTTCTTCCTGAAAAAGGTTTTCAGGTATTGAAGTACTCTTCCCAGGGAAGTGGTGGAATCGCCATCCCAGAAAGTTTTTAAAATATTGTAGATGTAGCACTTGGGGGCATGGTTCATTGGTGGATTTGGCAGTGGTTAAGTAATTTTTTTCAACCTAAAATATTCTGTGATTCTAGTGTACCTCAGCTGGCTGTTGATATGTTTGTTGTGCATAAGCTTAATTTATGCCTGAAGGTAAAGGAGGATAACAAACCTCTGAATCATAGATTTTGCCTCCATTCAGCTAAAACATTCTCATTAGTAACGCTGCAACTTTTGTTAAGGCAAACAGTGAATGAGTCATTGATCGCTGCCCACAGAGTGCTAGAGAGGCATTTCACATGGCCAGGGTACTGTAGCAAAACCACTGTTTTTTCAAGCATGTGTCAAAGGCAGTATTTATTTTCTTCTGTTGGGGGAGCTGTCCCAGATGAAGAGCCTTTTTCACTGGGATCAAAATTCTTCTTTAATTGCTTCTGTGATAATCATAATCTTTCTGTTAACAGGCATTCTTCTTAACTGCTGTGAAGCCTACAATGTTGGTCTTCTGGAAGCAAAAATATTTTCTGGTCCACCAAGAGAGCAGTTTGGATATGCAGTACAACAGTTTGTAAATGAACAAGGCAAATGGTAAGCAGTTTGAATGGCTTGGTTTATGTCCAGCTAAAAGATTAAGTAAAAAATTTTGCAACTCTTAATATTTCTTTTATAATTCCACATTTTATTTAAAGGGATTCTGGCTAATTCCTTTTATTATTAGAGCTATTATTTTACAAATAAGTGCTTAATGTTATTACACCAACAGTTGAGATATTCTAAAAACATATGCATCAGATGGTTCATGCTTTTTTCCTTTAAAACCATGTGACCCGATGTCTTCTTGTGGTAATCTTTTACTTCAACTCCAATATACTAATTTCCTTAGGCTTACAATTTCTCTAGAATTTTAACTTCCATTTCATTCCTTTGTGTACCCAGAGCATCTCTGTTAACATATATGTGGGATATTTTTCCATTTTAACATTGTTAAGGTCAAAACAAATTATTAGGTCTGGTGAGTCCTAACTATTAATATTAAAATAAATTAAATGGATATAATTTTGTGTCTGATAAAGTATTAACTGTCTGCTTATCAAGGGATGGTGTATTTGGATGTATATGATAACACAATCATAGCAAAATCTTGTGTCTGCTACATCTCTTCAGACACAAAATTTAACCTGAAATCCACTGCTGCCACAACATCGGGCTTGATGAGAAATTAGCAAAATATTTTTCCTAGTAATGTTGGTTTCAAAAAGAGCTTTAACATATTACTGGGAGCAAGTACATTTAGTGGAAGGAACATTGTTTCTTCTTCTGTAGCCTCAGCAGGCAGAAAGTTTAATGTATCTTTGTATGTAAGGACTCTAAGTCTTTGAAAGTAGTTGAGAACTACTGAACTTTTAAATAGTTGTTTGTGTATACATGGGTTTAGGTCTAGAGTAGAAAGCCATACCAGATTATACCTATTATGGTATACTGAGACACCTCAGATCTGTCATCCTCCATGGACAGGAACTGTGTCAGAACCTAAATAGCCACAAACTGGCAGTTCTGCATAAGTGACAACAGACTCAGTAACTGTGCTTTTTTCAGTAAAGACAAAGTAAGATCTCAAATTCTGAAATCAGTGGAAATGCATGGATGAAAACATATTTTGCAGTTGAAGTTTGGGAAAGCCGGTACAGAGTTACTGAGGCGGCTGAGAAGTTTGTGGGGGCGCTGCTCAGAGGCACCGCATAGCTGCCCCCAGCTGCGCACGCAAACACTCAACCCCCTACTTGCCAGCGGTGTTTCCTTCCAGGGACCAGGAGACATGGCAAAGAGGAGAGCAGAGCTGTACCCACTGAATTAAAACCTTGTCGTTTCCTCTCCCTTTGCTGGATAGGCATCCAACCTACCCTCACTCTTCATCTGATGCTGTGGTGGCTTCTCACCGCATTTCTGCCTGCTTTAATTATGTGTTTAGTCAGCCATAGATCAGAGGTCCCTTTAAAACAAACAAACAAACAAACCAAAACAAAACAAAATGAACAAAAAAAAAATTAAACAACTTCTGTTTAAAGCCATTGAAAGAGAACAAGAAAGTGTGCCTGTAGTGAATTGTACATTTTTGTCTCATATATGAAGAAATTGCCTTGTGTTTCACACTTCTGAGTTTTTCTGTAAGCTTGCAGAAAAAGCAATAGTGCCTCATCCATTCAAGCTATTTATGTTTTGTATTTCCCTCTTTTATTTTTGCTTCTAATATAGAAACTCCTCCACTACCACTTTCTTGGATAACATGTGCTGGATAGAAGGAAAAAAAAGTAACTTTGATTTAACTTTTCCTACCTTATAGAATCATAGAAGCATTTAGGTTGGAAAAGACCTTTATGACCATGGAATTCAGCCAATGTATATGTATATGAATGTTTTGAATCTGGTAAACTTTTCTGTATGTAGGCACTTTATTAGTTGTTTCACTGCATAATGTCTGACCTATCTCCAAAAATCAGGTAAATTTTATCAGGTCGTGTTCAAGTAACTAGGACTTGTTAGAGACTCTTCAGTGAAGAAAAGCTCTTTTCAGTCTCCCACTCAAAAAATCATTAGGCAAGCTTAAATAAAAATGTGAGTCATGTTCTACTATCTTGTTCTCCTAATTTCTAGGCTTTTTTTTTTTTTTCTTGAGATGATAGAGCTTTTTCCTATATGCATTATTTTAAAACAAACAAACAAACAAACAAACAAACAAACAAAAAAACCCCTACAAAAAACCAAAACTACCTCAACTAAAACCCAAAACAAAAAACCCAACCAAATAGACAAAAAAAAACCCCAACCCAATCCAAACAGAACACTCGATCTCTTTCAAGTTGCTCAGAAGAGTTGTTTTCTCCTATAAGCAATGCAGAAGCTGCAATCCATGCACAGAGTTCATGTTGACATGGCTGAACTGGGAACAAGATAAACAGTCTGATATAAGATCAGGGTGATTTTTCAGTCTGAGGGGATAATTTATCATCATAAGCTTTTGAAAAGAGATTGTCACTGTGCAGCAAGAATGTGATGCATTAGAAAACTCTATTCAGGCACAGAGAGTGGGACTGCTTACCACACCGTGTGCTGCTGGGGTGCCATCTCTCCCCAAAAGAGAATCTGATGTCCACCAGAAATCTTACCACTTCCTAGATTTTGCTTAATAAGTTCACAGGGTGCTATACAAAATACAGCTTTAAAAATCCTCCTGTACTCTCTCAAAGAGTAAAAAGGAGAGATAGATACAGAAATCCAGCAGATGCCAGTTATACTATTCAGCAGTATTTCTGGGAGGTGCACCTCCTGCGGCAGTAAGAACTACAGAAATGATAAAGAGAGAATTTTTGCAGAATTGGTCCTGGTTTTCAATTTTGCTTGGAGATTAGTTCAGAGAGGAGGGAAGGTAGTCCANATGAGCCTTGATGGCATGTGATGTCCATACATAAGGACAAACTTGCAAGCCAAATACAGCTCAAGCGTTTCACAATGTATAGTGGGAATTTTAAAACGGGGGCTCTTTAATGAACACAAGGAAAATTGTGAATTCCAATGAAACTCAACAATTAGAAAAGCAGTTCATGACACAAGTAATTAGCCACACAGAAACATAATTCAGTTTATGCTGTGGTTCTCCCTGTCAAGAGGTCATCCGCATTTGAATCTTAAATTGAGACTAAAATTTCTGTTATTTTATAACCATAATCTTTCAGAAAGCCAGATTGTACCCTGTCAAGTTCATCTTGAACATATTCCCTGAAGAGCAGCTGACAGTATATTCTTCAGAGATAACAGTACTTACTCCATGATGAGAGTTGGTTTTATAACTGTCTTAGGTGAGGAAGATTGAAATAGTTGTAGATAGCTGTTAAAATGCTTTTTCCTGCATACATGTGTATGCAGAGACAGCTGAGTGCTTAGAATTTGCAAATTTTTAAATTATTTTGGTTTTTAATTTATATAGTGGGATTTTTCTGTCTTAAAATATTTTGTTTCATCTCCCATGTCAGTAATGACAACTTCATATACAGCGCACATACTGATGTATCACATAATTATTGCACTATCAAAAGTAGCTTTAAAAAATCATTGCCTGCTGCTCACTGGTCACCAAATATAGTGGCCTTTCTCCTGATGTTCTGTGCTGCCTATTCAGACCAATAAGATATTTTACCAAAAAGACACATTTCTGTATGAACTTCTATTGAAATCAGTACATTTTCAAAGCTTTCTGATTTTAATGAGGAAGGCCAATTCTTTTCAGGAGGGTAGTTTTTTTATTTTTTTCTTTCCTAACAGAAGCTGCCATTGTTGCAGCTCTGTCTTTTCAGTGCCAGAACCACTGCTAATGCTGAGTTCTTTACGCAGTTTTGTTTTCCCTGACTGCATGCACCACAGTTTGCCCTTTTCCTGCTTGGAGAAGCTCTGGCTGCTTTTTTCTAGTATTTCTGAATTTGTCCCTCAAACTATCTTGCCATAGCTCACTGTCATTTTTGAACTTCTGATTCTTGTTGAAAGAACCAAAAGTTTTAGATGGTGAGAAGTGTTTTAGTGTGTGCAGAGAAGCATCTATGACCGTGAAGAGTTTTCTGGTCTTCACATCTACTCACCACTTCTTCAAATTGTAGGGAAAAGCCAGATGATCTGAGAGGCTCTTTCTACTTTTATTTTCCTGTTAGCCATCTTAGTGTTTAGAAAACAAAACAACACACCACACAATAAAAAGCAAATAATGAAAAGAGAGGAAAAAAAAACAAAAAAGAAACTAGAAAATGTTAAACATGCTCTGACAACAGCTGGGAATTCAGCCGTTTGCTATGAATTCTGATTTTGCTTTCTGCTACATCACAGTTTGCTGATTACTAGCTTTATCATGGTGTAATTTCCCAGAAATAATCCCTGTTGCACTTTGATCTGCCACTCCTGCAGCTTGTGTGGTAAGGCATTGCTGTGTGTGCCATTGTTTGTATACAGTGCCATTGTTTGTATACAGAGTTGGTGAATGATTAGGGAGATGAATAATAACATCAGTAGCAATATTACATTATAATCACTATAGTATTTTGTAAAGATGGTCTTCAAGGACACATAAAGAAGTTTTGTAAAAATAAGTATTTAACTCATGGCTGAAAAAGAGCCTTAATTAATACATTACACATGATACAGTTTATTTGGGAACAAGTGTTCTCAAGTATTTTAGTACTACTTTCTTGCACTTTTTCCTGATATATTCTGTTTCACTTTGTCTCATGAATCCTGTTGAATTACAGTAAAAAATTTTTTTGTAGTTAGCAGGATGCTAGCCAGATACTTCCCTGCTGTCTTAACTTCTGATGTTTCAGAAAGATACACATGCATTTTCCCAGTGTTGTGTAACTCTCTACTGTAATGGTTTATGTTAATTTTGAAAGGCAAGTAGAAGTAGGACTTTCTGACTTCTTATGTAGATTAAGACTGGTATTAAATATAAGTAGGGCAAAGAATGCAAAAAAAAAAGGTTATGTTATTTTCTAGAGCCTTTAAGACTGGCAATTAAAAGTAGAGGGCTAAGCTTGGCATAAGTCAGTTAATAATTTTTATCAGGAATGTATTGATGATAGGTTAGACTAGTTAAGTCAAATAATGGAACAGGTTTAATAGCTCTGTTCATTTCTGACAGTTACCATCAGTAGCAGTTCTAAGTGTGAATTCTGTGTAGGGAGTGGCATTTTTTGGCCTGAAATGCAGGTATGATATTGAGATTCACAGATGCTGCAAATCTACAAGGAATACAGAAAAATAAGTTAATTAAATAAATACTAGTAAACTGTGAGGAGTGCAGGACAAATAAAAGACAAAATTAAGTTTCTTTGATTGGCATAGATTTAAATTTGGATTTAAAATAAGAAAAGTTTGTCTTGTTTCATCTTACATTTTCCTGTTTGTACCATGCAGCAGCTCCAAGGTTAGTTTCAGGGGTAGCAAAAGTAAAATTATCTTGTGAATATCAAGTTTTAGAAGTGATGGTTCCTTGGTATAAGCAGATGTCTGGATTGCAGTTAATGATGAGGGCAGGGAAAATGGGAAGCAAATAATGCCCATGGAATGAACAAAAGTAAGCATGCTGAAAAGGAGAGAATGGCTTTTAGCAAATGCTAAAATGGGGGCGAAGTTTGTCTCTAGTTTATGTCAGTAGCAGGGGTGGAGCTTGGAGTTAGCTTGGGGTTAGGCTTGGATTTGGGATCAGCTAGTGCTCAAGCATGCTTCTGTTCCTCTTCTCACTCATTCTTCTTGTGAGAGAAACTGTGTGCTGTGGCCTCTCAGGAAAAACTGTGGCTGCAGAGCAGTGCCAGCGCAACACAGGGATTCACCGTAAGTTTCATGACCAGATGGGAGTGGTTGCAGGGGGTATTTCCAAGATACAAGGCCATTCTCTGAACAGTAGCTGTTATCCTGCAAGGACTCTGAAATATATCTGCCTTCTGGGAAACTTAGAAAAAAATTACAAGTGTTTATAAATGTACGCAGTGCAATGTTCAGCTTGACAGTTAATGCTGGAAAGCTGTTCCAGTTTCAAATACTGCACACACAGTGTTGCAATCCATTTTAAAACTGTTTCCTGTTTCCACAAAATCTCCTATCTCTTCTCTCTCATCAGCCCAGATAGCATTTTATACCTGTACCTAACTCGGTAGTAGCTTGCAAGGTGGGAGACTGTAACACCATGTGTTCCTCCTGTTCTTCGTCCTTCTTCCTCCCACTATTGACCAGCTCCAGCCCTCTGTGTCACTGCAAGTATTTGCAGATTATGTTATCTGTTGGCACATGACCAGTGCAGTAGTTGCTTATGAGCTCTGTTTATTTGGTCCTGAGCTGTGGTGGTTCTGGTTTCCACTGTGCTGAAAAGGCTCAGAAATACTCATAAAATAATAAGAAAATCAGAGGCCTCCCCACAGCTACTGCAATGTACATTGTTTTGATGAAGGTGTTTATATGAACCTATGTTGCATGTTTAGAGATGCTAGAAGTACACAAAGTCTTGTTCCTGCTGCCTGCATGATGACCCTTTTCCAACAAAGTAATTGAGAAGGAATTAGGCATTCTTAAGATATCCAGACACACAAGAAAGAGAATCTGAAACCAAACCCGTAGCTGAACTGATAAAATAATGTTACTTGTGTAAAACTGAGGTGAAATAAACTTAAAAAAGAAAATGCAGTTAGTAGTATTTTCTCTAAGCAAACTAGAAAGGTCTAGAAGTCTTTCTTGTGTATCTAAAACTCTTTTTTTCTATAACCATTTTATTCAAACTAGTAATAACATCATAGCAGTAAAATCAGATGACCCCTAGGAAGTTAATATAATATATAGAAATTGCTTTGAAATGTAATAATTTCACAATTTTTTTTATAGTGCAAGGTATATTTGTGTTAGCTACCTATAAAACTTTAGAGAATAGCAATTTTGCTTTAAACAACTTATTGACGAACTAAGAAAAGATGGTTTCTAATGAAACTCAATATTCTGTATTGGGGCCCTGTTGCTTGTCTTTCTACAGTCTCCAAAATGCATTAATTACTACCATAGATTTTTCTGTTTGAAAAGAAAGTCATATTGCTGCTGGAGCAAATATCCATAGTCCCCACTTTTCAATAATCTGTTTTATTTTTAATAAGCCTTGAGAACATAATTTAGACACTTCTGATGAAAAATGGGTGTTCTTAAGCAGTGTTCCCAGAAGGCAAACTAAACAGTTTTATGAAGGCTTTCAGATAAAAATTAAAGGAGTCTTGAGGAGCAGATGTTGGGGGGAAACCTTACGGCAGATGAAGAAATGAGTCAGAGGGCATGAATCACTTTGTGTTGCAGGCAAAATTATCATAAGTATTAACTTTCTTGTTCAGACTTTATGCAGCAGATTGCTACCACCTGCAGTATTTTCCTTCTGACTCAGTGTTATCAAGGTGTGGTAGTGCTCAAGCTCAGACAGTAAGTGTTTGATTGTTGCTGAGCAGATCCTGTAGAAAATGCTTCTTATCAGTTGAAAGAATAACCTAAAAGGCATCCATTAACCATTAACTGATAGAACAATATGTCTCTCGATCCCCAACATATATATTTCTAAATTTTTATGTGTCTATATATATTAGTACCTTCACTGTATTTCTTCTGACCTATGACAATGTCACATTAAAAACAGTATAAGTGTTTGAGACAGCTGAATCCCCAAAGGCTCCCCTATTCTTCTTCTTCACCTAAGTTTCCCCTGATGAATCCAGTGCAGTGTACTGGCATGCAAGTAAAGCTTTGGAACAGTTCTGGTGAAGGCTACTACACCTAAATGCCTTGGCTGCTATATCTCATGAAAGCCTCTCTACCTGTTATCCATAGTGTGCCATGCAATGCTGCTGCTGAAATTTTCAGTAGTTAAGGACCTAATGAAGTTCCTTTTCCTTTAGGCTGTTGGTTGGTTCACCCTGGAGTGGCTATCCTGCTAACAGAACTGGAGATATATATGCATGTCCTGTTGGTGTGTCCAAAAACACATGTAAAAAATTGAATTTACAAGGTACGTTCTAATTAACAATGTCTTGCTGCACTTGTTCAGTTTTCCCTTGTGTTTGTACGAGGCCAATCTACGTAACTAAAACTTTTCTTAACTAGCTGTCTTAGATTCTGTGGAGGTGTGTGTGTGTGCGCTGCAAGGCTGCAGTGCTGATGAGACATGTCTATCTGAGCAAAAATAGCTACCTGCCTCTTGCTTCAGGCCAGGTGATGACAGCTGCTGGGGGCACTGTGGTCTCAATGTCACCCACTGGAGCTCCTGGTGTCTTTAACCTCCAGTCAAGGGGCAGGAACACCAGGAGTCCCAAAGCCAGTGGCTGATGGGCGCAGGGTTCCGTGCTAGCATCCAGGGGCAGGTGGCTGGGGGACGTGCCTGTCCCTATCCTCCCTAAACCAGGTAGGGCATGTGTCTGTGTTTGCGAAGTAACTATAAAATGGAGTTCAAGTTTGGATACAGTGAAAAGAAAATATGAGGCAGCAGGGTGTGCTGAGATGCCTCCTTTATGTTTATTTGTGGTGCAGGTCATTTCTGTCCTGCTGCCCCTTCCAGTTTTTTGTCTAAAGCCTGACACTGGATCAGAGGTGTCCGGTGTCCAGAGGAATGTAACTGTCAGTAGTCAAATGCAGCTACTCAGCCAGCCAAAAATATGCAATAGGTAGATTGTTTCTTCCTCTCTTTTTTCTTCAGCTCTCTTGAGGGCAGGTACTCTAAATGGCCATACTTAATTCATGTCTATATTTAATGGTTAGCAATTTCTTTTTCCAAAGATTGGCTTTTGTTTCTTTTGCCTCAGAATTGCATGCAGCCATTGAAGGCGTCTTCAGTTCTGAAAATCAAGTTTTTGAAAGGAATTCTAACTTAGCAAACTGCTTCTATGTCTTATTTATTCTTTTGTCATTACTTAATCTAATTTTATTTCAGCTTTAATAAATATTCCAAATGTGACTGAAATTAAAGAGGACATGAACCTTGGCTTGACTCTGATACAGAACTCAAAAACTGGAGGATTTTTGGTATGTATCAAGAGCATATGCAGTACACACAGAAACTTCTGAGGAGAATCAAGAAACCAGAATTCTCCACATTTTTTCATAAGTCTAAGCTAAATGTATTTTATAATGCAGAATGGATTAGTACATCCCACTGCAATTACCTAAGGTCCAAAATCAATTGTGAAATGTATCATTAATGTGGGAAAACTCTGAAGTCTCTCCATCATCATTTATCTTAACATCTTATCCTAATTAACATCTCAGTAATTTAAGTCAGACAATATAGGCAAGAATATTTCCACCATTAAATTATTTAAGGCAGTCTTGTACATTTCTGATTGTGCTTTCAAAATACTTTGTTTAATCTCTTCTCTATCATTCACATTTGCACAGGCACTGTTCTCCTGAGATATCAGTATTTCTAGTCCTTGCATTTGTGATCTATTTTACTTGGTTAGTGAGTTTGGAAGAAGATGCATTTTCTCAGTATATATTCCACAAACTACTGTCCTTGGAGCCATTTAATGGCTTAATTCTTACTCGAAGGGAAGTGAATGCCTGTTTAATATGCTTTTTTATGATCCTAATTGTAAGCATGAAAACTGTTGGTGTGTAGGTGTATTTCAGTTTGATGTAGCCATGTGCAGTAAGTAAGTAAAAACAATAAATTACAGAGAGAAGAGCTCTAGGTTGTCCTTAAGCTTTGTATTTTTTGCTGCATATTCCTAGTAATCACAAAAGTATTCCAAGTATTTATTATATTCATTAACATGTAGCTCAGTTTACTGAAGTACTTAGAAGTATGCCTAATTCCTATCTTTCCAGCAATTCTTATGGAATCAGTGAAGTTATTCATAACTTCAAAATACAGCAACAGTAATTTTCTTGACTTGTGGCTTGAAAAGGCCTTAATTAAAAAAAATTTTCCTCTCTTGAATACTTCAATTACTGTTAATGTTCTATGCATACCCACTTTTAATCAGTATGAGTAACTGCAGTGTTTTAAAATATCTCTTGCAGGGAAATTTATATTTTCTAATACTATTGGAACTTCTCTCAGTTATAAAGTATTTCCAGATCCATTTTATTGTTTGATTCTCCTTAAATTGCATGGATTTAAAAAAGAAAACAACCCACAAAAAGCCAGGTTGAATTCTAAGACATAAACAGCCACGTCTTCATCAACAGGAGTTCTTTTTTGACATAAGGAGAACGAGGTACTGGAGACAGGTGCTTATCTATGACTCAGCTTCAACAAATACCAAAAGCCCCCATGACTTAGTTGTGGCAGGTGTTGAACCCCATACGTGGGCTGCCTGCTTGTATTTGCAAGCTGCTTCCAGCTGGGACTTTGCTCCAAGAGTGTTTGTAGCACCTGACGTCTGTGATGGGCTCTTTGGGTAATTTCAGGGTTTCCTCCTCCCAGCTCACTGTTCTCCTTCCTCCTGTGGCCCCTCTCAGCCTCCATCTGCCTGTCCCAGTGTGTGCTGCATGCTCAGTCCCTGGGCTGTTTGGCTTGGGAGCGTGGCCCAGGCTGGCACGCCTGTGCTGAAGCTCCCAAGTCCTGCTGGCTCGGCTGTTTGATGCCAGGGGATTGCTTCCCTCAGATATTCTAAGTGCAGGGCAGTAATTTCCCACATGCTCATTACATTTTTCTGAGGTATGCTTAGTCCTGTTGGAGAGGTGCTGAAGAATTTCACTGATGGTTAACAAGGTTTTTCTGGATTTCCCATCTAAATTTTAACCAGTTTGTTTAATGAGCAGTGCTCTGCCTTCAGTTGCAAGAAGCAGCTCTCATCCCCCTGCGTGTAAAATCTCCCATCTCTCTTTGACAGCCCACAACTACCTTTCTCATTTGCCTTGCTAAACAGAGTTTTTTTGGCTGAAATGTTCTTTTTAAAATACACCTCTCTCAAACATCAGTGACCAGGTCTATGCTGTGTTCCACGTGAGTATTTCCCAGGCACTATACAGTGTATTTGTGATGAGAAGTACAGCTTCTCATCACACATCTTTAAGCCATATTTACTTTGCATGCTGGCTGCATGCTTGCAGTCACACTGCAGTCACCCTGCAGTGGCTGATCCATCTGCATCTCTCCCTTCTCCATTCAATGATCTTCCAGTATACCTCTACATTTCTTAATGTCCTGAAGGGCAAGTCTGTGCCCCTTTATAACATTCTGCTTTTCAAGTTCATCTGTCCTTGAGATGTAATCTCCCCTTCAGTAATGATGCATCCTAAATTTTTGACTTAAGCAATGCTAGAACATTAGTTTTCCCCTTTTACTTTATTTCTGAACATCAACAAAGATTATTAGAACATTTTTGCTTTTTAACATCAAGATTAACATCACAGTTTTGAACTACCACCAAGACATAAAAAAATTAGAAAATGGGCAAATAAGGCTGATTTAAAAAGAACTTAAAATTAATTTTAAAGGCCAGTAACCCTCTTCCAGCTTCATATAGATGATTTATTTTGTACCTTTCACCTCTCTAAAAACCTGTCTTTTTCAGTAAGAAGTAAGTATGCCCCATGTAGCAGCTAAAAAAAGCACTTATCTCAAGATCAGACAATGTGGATATACTTCCTTTCTCATCTGGCCAAATACCTTAGGATAGTTTGATGTTGTCTCTCACTGGGAAACCAGTGGGTGATTTAGCTTATTTTTGATTTACTTTTGAACTTAATTACCTTTTTCTGCCCTCCAGTATTCTTGAGAAAAGTGCAAAAGTCCCTCTTTTCCTAAATTGAGGTGGGTGCAACCAGAGTGTATTTATAAG
>VXBQ01015990.1:133814-147562 GCA_013400175.1 Phainopepla nitens
TCTTCTTAAGGGAAGTGAGAATGGGGGAGAATCAGAAGAGTCAAAGTGAGTGAACTCCTGGGTTGAGATACAGACGGAGAAAGTGAAAGCCATGCATTCAAGTAAAGCAAAACACAGGCTTTATTCACCACTTTCCATGAGCAGACAGGTGTTCTGCCATCCCCAGGACATCAGGGCTCCAACACACACACAACTGTGACTTGGGAAGACAAATGCCATCACTCTGAACATCTTCTCCTTCCTCCTTCTTCCTCCAGCTTTATACGCTGACAGTGCCACCATATGGAATGGGATACCCCTGTAGTCNGTCACAGACACATAACAAATCATGGGATTTGAAAACGCTGCTTAGTGAATCATACTGATTATTATGAGTTGCTTCTGTTACAATATTTGAGTGTTCTTCCCCAGTTCAACGTGGATGAGAAGCTGATTGACTTTCTATTGTTTCGTATGTGCTTGCAGTTTTCTTAAACTTTTCTGGTTCAGTTTATACATTTTGAATATTGCTACCACTTAATAGAGATTTTACTTAAAATCTCCATATGTATCTTTGACATGTTTTTGTGACCTAAAAATGCCAGTTAGTCTGTATTCTTAGTTCATAGAAATGTTTTCTGTACACTTTCAACATGCCTGCTCTGCTGTTTCATTCATCCCTGAATAATGCTACTATATTAAGCATCTATGACTTTATCATGCTTGAAGGTATTTAATAATATGCTCTCTTTGCAACTAACATACTCTTTTTTTCCTCTATGGCTCAGCATTACTTGCATCCAACAAAATGAATTAATCTAAACCAAACTGAATGAGCAGTAGCTCTTTTGCATGTATGACCTCTTCAGACTTTCTCTTACTTAATTTTCCTAATAATTTTAAAAAGCTCAGGTGATTTCCTTTCTCTATAAGACAGTTTGAGTGTATTTACTTTAGTCTTTCTGGAGCAAAGAATGTTGTTGCATTTTCTGACCCTTTATTTCCCTTCCACTTTCTGTCCTCCAGCAGGAGCTCTCCATACCAGCTCTCTCTCACCAGCTTTGGGGAGCATAAATTAAAGAGCTGCTAGAACATCACAGCGTGCTCAATTGTCCCCTGTTCTGCACTGTACCCACTCACTTCAAATGATTGCATTCTGTATTAATTAGGAAGGTGTGTACTTAATTGCAGAATAAAATCTTGTTTTATTACTCATGGAACTTCCAGTCACAAAAGTTGTTCTCACCCGGTGTCTGAACAAAAAATCTGAATTAGACTGGTGTGATGTAAAGATCAAGGCATAATTCTTTTAGACTGTGCTCCTCATATTGTTCTGCAGCTTGCTGAAGATCTGCATATTCTGTCCCATTACTGGCATTTTGTTATTGAGTTTAACTATAGACTTTTTAAAGGATGGCTTTGTTTTCTTTGCTTAAAATAAATTTGCTGGAACTAAACCATAGAAATTTAAAGTATGTACTAATGCTAGATTTATACTGTTAGTACATGTTTACATTTTGCAGGTATTAAACTATGTTTCCTGAAAGCAAAAAAATAGAATAATGGCAATGAGGATTAAAATGTTCAAAGATGTTCAATCAACCATCAGCTGACAAGCTGTTAATGTAGCCTCTTCTATTCATACAAATCACTGGTCTGTAATTTCGTGAGCTGTGGGAAAATGCACTGCAAACTTTGCAGAAGCTAGGTGTTCCTCCCTAGTTTGAAGACTGGTTCAAACGTTCATGTCATATTTCCCTTTATTTCTCCTTTCCAAGGATACTCTTTGCATGTTTTTTTCCTGTCTCCTTCACAAGCATGACATTTTTGTGTTCTACATTTTACTGAATAGGCTAAGCTATGGTGTTATTCTTTAAACCTGCTTCAACTTGATCTGTGTGTCATTGTTCTCTCCAGGAGAATATTGCAAATTTTATGCATATGTGACAGCCTAACTTCCCATCTGGAATCATCACTCTGCAATTAACACACCAGATTGACTCATTCTCTGTGCCTTTATGGATAACCAACTGATAAATTGTAATTAATGGTCTCTCACATATGTTAAATGTTGGCTTCTATCCCCAGGTTATTCTGTTGCTGTTCTCTCAACTATGAACTCTGTCTATTTTGTTGCTGGCGCACCAAGATCCAACTACACTGGCAGAGTGGTGGTTTATGATGTTGACAGTGATGGTAATATTGAAATCGTGCAGTCACAGAGAGGCGAGCAGGCAAGTATATTTTGGCCATGAATACAGACTTTCAGGAATCTGTTTTTATTGCCTCAGCAGTAAATTGCAATTTATTTTGAAAATTCCTCTTTGTCTCAAAGCATTTAGAATCCACTTGAATTTTCTCTGCCACTAGACTATTTCAATGAGGTTAGCTGTAACTCTTAAACAGTACTTTAGGAAGTCATCCAATTAGTGGTAAAAAATAATATACAAATCTAACTAATGTATCCTTCTGTCAACAATTCAGTTGGGAGAGACTCATTGAACTCTGCTCTGCCTGAGAAGTTATGAAGTAAATGACGTAAAAAAAGACAGATCTGGAAGCTCAATCTCTTCCCTGTTTAGAAAAGAGGAACGGTTTTAGTTGGTTTTGGTATCTTCTGTAAGACAAATCTGAGAGTTGATCAGAAGTAGGGTAGTTTCATGTGCAGTTATTAAAAATATATATCTCTCATGTCTTACTTTCTGTTGGCATTTGCATTGCTGAGTGGTAAAGCCGTAGCAGCAATTATGGGACAGAAACAGTGAAATATGGGTAAGGATATGATTCTTGCAACAATGGAGCATGCTACAGAGTAATTTAATTCATCAACATTCAGTAGTATTGGAATATTATTGGATGTATGTCGCTGTTGAGTTAACTCCGCGGCAATAATACTCATGTGTCAGAAGACAGGAAAAGAGCAGTTTATTAGGAAAACCTCGTCTTTTATAATTTGGTTCGCAAGGTAGCGCCGCGTGACTCCAGCAAAGGAAAACAAAGACAATTAGAGACACCTCCCTGAGTGGATTGGTGCAAAGGAGAATAACAACCTTTGGAAACATCCCAAGACAAACACCATGAGTTCTCACGCACCACAAGCTTCGCAAACCCCAGGTGCAAGGCTTGTTTACATACTTCCTCCAACTCCTTCGCAGCTTTCCCAGAACAGTCTGAGAGTGCTGCTGATTTCTCTCTCTGACCAAACTGTCAGCACCCACAGATGTAAGTTTTCTGAATCAGGTGCTAAAACACGATTTACAAAAGCCATATACAGCGACAACCCATTTACTACTGATTTCAGATTGGCTCCTACTTTGGCAGTGTGGTGTGTTCAGTGGATGTCAACAGGGATTCTGTGACAGACGTGCTGCTTGTGGGTGCACCAATGTTTATGAATGACCTGAAGAAGGAAGAAGGGAGAGTATACATGTTTTCCATCACAAAGGTAAAAATGGCTCAAGCCAGCATTGCTTAGGGCCAATTTCTTTCAAATCAGATGGGTCACATGCATGCCAAAAGGCTTTTGGCCTCTCCAGATCCTTGAAGTCACTATTAAATGAATCTTTTCTAAGTGTTAGAAGTAATTCAAGTGATTTTTTTTTTTTAACAGGAAAGAGAGCATATGCTTCTCCTGGAATGTGGCATAAGGGCAGGGATGAATAGTGCCAAGCCTCCCTGGTTAGAGGGCTGTGTGTGGAGGCCTTTCCAATGCTGCCTTACGTGTTCTGCTTTTCAGTAGCAGCTGCAAACTTGCCCTAGAACTGCTTGTGCATGTAATCTGAAATTTAGGCAACTGGAAGAGACATAAATGGAGCCCATGAGCAAGGCAGTAGCTAAGCACAATTAGGGGTCTGGTGCTCTCCATGTCTCCCTGGTCCTGGTGTCAGGCAATGTGATTCATGCTAATATAGCATGGGTTGGCCATATCTCTGAAAAACCTAGCTCGAGGCTTTTGCTAAGTAATTTACCATTTGGTTTTGGTGAATGTATTCAATGCCTGACAGTATTCCCAAAGCAGTTCTAAGAAATGCTCTTCTACCAGCTTTCTGCATTGTTTCCTAGACTCTAACACAGGATGGTTACCGTAACTCTTCTTGTCTCCTTTATTCAGTAAAGCTTAGTTGTTTGTCTGATGCTTGACTGACAGTGGTTTTTATTCAGACCCATAGTAGGTGTTTTCAGAATATATGTATTAACCATACTAAGCCCTCTGGCATTTTTGAACAGTCTTTCATTCACTGGATGTTTGCAAAATTAATTATTTCTGACATCCATCAGATAAAACAGGAAATGGTCTCTTTACTAGGTAAATTGCAATAAAATACATAGAGAGGAAGGAACATCCTCCTCAGCAGGACCTCATTCAGAGTATCCTCATGCAACAGGAAACTAACCTGAAGCAATTTCAGTGTAGATGGAGGAGCTGAAAGTTGGCAGCTGACATTGGTCTTTTTGCCTGTGGTATCAGATATGAGATATGAAAGAAAAGTAAAGTCAAAGGATTTTCTTTTTCTCTGCTTTTGAAAACCAAATAAATTGGTTTATTTGTCTTACAATTTTTAGTTGTCAAATGTTGGGCTTAAAATTATTAAAATTTTAAATAAGAAAAAATAATGAAAGGTATTCTTAATATTTTTTAAAAGAATCTGGATTTGTGCAAGTTGTCCCTATTGCACAAGTAATACTTCTCTATTCATTTTTTACTAAATAATTTGGCTGTTGTTTCTAAAATTCTAAGCACAGTATGATAGCTGAGGTTAAAGGTGAGAATGCTATTTGCCAGAGTTGCTTTTAATCTAGTGTGAACAGGATTATTTAACTATTAAGTTCTCCAATCTTTCTTTCTTCATTGGCATTGGAGAGGTCAGGAGTTTACCATTTGGACACATGTTTTTTGCATTAGTTTAGTAAGGAAATTCCATTTCTGTTTCAAAGAATTATGTCCAGTTACATAATTTCCATTCCCTCTGCATAAAAACCAGTAATCCAAAACTAGAAACTGTATTTTTCAATGTATTGTGAAACTTCAGAACAGTCAGATGAGGACAGAGAGGGCATTTAAGCTTCATACAAATGGTTATATTTGCTGTTAGTACTTTGCATAGCATGCTTTGATTTTTCTGTGTAATTCTTGCCAAGACTTTGAGACATAATGCAAACTGAATGGGCAATACAATGGGGAAGGAATTCAATGTTGAGCTGTTTGAGGGGAATGTACTGGAAAACAGAAACAAAAAACAATGCACATAGATATTGCTCCTATGTCTAATTTGGTGCAGTGATAGCTGTGTTTCTGCTTTTTCTTATTTTTTAAAGAGAATCTTGGATCAACAAGAACTCTTGGAAGGTCCACAGGGGTCAGAAAATGCACGCTTTGGATCAGCAATTGCAGCACTTGCAGACATTGATTTGGATGGCTTTAATGATGTTGTAATAGGTGCACCACTGGAAAACCAAAACTCTGGAGCAATTTACATTTATAATGGATTTCAAAAGACCATACGTACCAAATATTCTCAGGTAAACAACTGTCTTGCAAAATGTTGTACTCAGTGCCTTTGAACCTGTTAGAGGAAAACCGAAAGTTTCCTCTGTTTTAATTGGTTAATGTTTCAATCTCTTAAAGGAGTACTGTTATTCTCATGGTTTATTTCACATTTTGTGTCTCTCCTTCCTTCAGCTGTCAGCATATCCAGGTTGGTGTTGTGGTACTTATAACTGAACCATATAGAGGAAAAGGATGTGCAAGATGCTCATTCTGAGCCATTTTTGATGCCTTAGTGTGAAGTCAGCTAATATCCTAAAAGTATTTGACCTATTGTTATTATTGACCTATTATTTTCAGGTTTTGGATGTTGATGTACAGCAATGAAGATTAGATAAATCTCAGCTCTACAAATTACAAATACATAGTATTAAAGGGGAATTCTTTCACTTGTCTTCAAATATACTATAATGGTAATCTTATTATCACTTTCCATGCAGATTTTCTGGTTGTAGCAAGTATTTGTTAGAACTCCTATTAAGCTTCATATTCTTTGAGTTGCTCATTGTGAGATGGAAAAAAGTTTCCAGCTGTATCTGGCATAGAGCAGTCAGTTAGTTGATCTGCTCCCAAGACAGAAAAATCTAGTCCTTTGTCTGCTCCAACAGAGGAGATAGATCTGCTACAAAAGCATCTGAGAACACACCCACAAATGCATTTTGTTTAAACAATACATTGCATATAAAGGGAGTAAAGGGAGTATCAGTGAAAATCTATTAATTACGCTACTAACTAGGACTTAAGCATGCTTTGGCAAACTCAGTAACCAAACTCTCTTTCCCAGAAAATCTTAGGATCGGATGCGGCTTTTGGACAAAAGCTCCAGTTCTTTGGAAGATCGGTAGATGGCCATAGAGACTTAGATGACGATGGCATTACTGATGTATCAGTTGGTGCTGATGGAAATGTGGTTGTGCTATGGTTGGTATACTCTTTCTTTGAAAGGAAGCAGTTAGTGGTCAGATGCAGCAGTTGAACATGTAGTTAATTAAACAGGAAAATAAGCAAACTGTAAAGCTCTTTCACTCCTCACGTTCAGCACTAACACACTGCCTCATCACTGCTATTAAAACTAGCTAGAAAAAGAGCATTAGACTAAATCTCTTTTATGGATTTATCATTAAACCACTGAAAGCCACGGCAGCACAGAGGGCAGAACCAGGGAATGTGGGAGGAAGTCAGGTGGCAGAGGCTGCTGGGAGGGACTGACCAGGAATGAGAGGGCCAGGAGACATCTGCCTGCTACTGCTGTGCCAATGCATGGTCCAGAGGGAAGGGACAGCAGAAAGGAATGGGGCTTGCTGGAGAGTGTTTGTAACAACACGCTGTGTACCTAAGTAGCCACTAAGTATAATTTTGATAGCTGAGCATGAGACAGATGAAACCATAACTAACACAACGAGTATGACTTTTACTGGCTGATAGGCTGATATGGGGGGAGTGTTCTGCAGGGTAAGGACAGAGAGCAGCAATAGAGAACTGAGCACTGGTTCTGTTAAGAAACACATTTTTAATGGCACATTGCCTTTGCCACAGAAATCAGAGTACTTTCACAAAACATAAAAAGGTTCATAGAACCCAAATCATTTGCCTGCCTAAGCAGGCTGTGATTTCCACTGCTTTCTTGAGGAGCTAAATTCAAATGTTGTTTGCTTTCCTATATGTTGCCTGTCTTCATGCCTGAGGCTTCTTTCATAATGAAACAAGATAATTAAAAATGAATGGTCAGTTTGGACCTTTGCTGCTGTTGCTGCTGGGAATTTCATTAAAGAAAATTATGCTTCTTGAAGTACCAGCATTTATTTAGAATTGATTAATGAAGATGCTCACTCTTCTTTTGCTCTGAGAGTTGGGATGATTAATGCATTTCGTTTTGATTAAAGTGTTTGTTTTCACATGTAGGGTTTCTTTGAAACTGTTCTTCAAAATCTTGATTAATTACATGAAAGCTGTTTTTTTGGAAAAAAATAGATTATTAAATAAAATGAAGAATTACCTGTTCTCACCTTCCCAGAAGAGCTCTAAAGGAGCAGAAGGTTACTTATTTGGAAAATAGGCCAAGGACTTCATTCTCTGGTGCCTTGAGGAATTGATTAGAGCATTAGGATAAGACACGAATTAGCCATTAATTTGACATGAAAATACGTATTATTGTTACTGTAAGCATTGATATCAACAAATTCATGTGTTCCTAAGGAAAAATAATTTTACCAGGGTCATTAAAAGAAGTTTACATTGGGAATAAAAAAAAATGATACTAACATTTACAGATACTATTAGACAACAGCTTCTATATTACCCAGTGTTCTTAAAAACCCCATGTAACTTTTAAAATATATTTTTCAGGTCAAGAGGCATTGCAAATGTGTCCATAATTGCTTCATTTAAACCGGAGAAAATAAGTCTGTTGAGCAAGAATACAGATATAACTGTCAAAATATGTTTTCAGGCTACATTTAGACCTGCTAAGAAAAATAATCAAGTGGGTAAGAGTACTTCAGTGATTTGTCTTATATTAATTTCTTCAAAAGTCCATTATTCAAATGAGTAATGGAAAGTCTAAAGATGTATTAAATTGAATGTCAAGAATCACAAAATCAATGTAAAACTTAAGTGCTTGAGAAAGTGTTTTTATGACCTAATTCATCACTGGCTCCATACTCTTTGATAAGTGAGGAATTGACAGTATAGAGGAGAGCTGTGTCCTTGTTCATCAATCCCCAAAAATGTCATTAGTGAGGAGCTGGGTTTTTTCCATTCTTCATCCTTCCATCCTGGGTTTTTCAACAACAGACTGCATACTTTTCGTCTTTCTTCAGAAAAAGAAAATTAAATATTTTCCAGAGGCTCAGAGCAGTTGTAAGTGGGAGGAAACTCTTCTTTTCAAAGGATAGTGAATATTTCTCTGACCAGCAGTGGGCTCCCATGAAGTTTTTAAGTTCAGTGTCACAGACAACACCAGGTGGACTGCTTCAGTGCTACCTAAGGTGCCTTTAGGAACTCATGATTTTAAGCTGTAAAATAACAATGAACTTCCACACTATATTAGTCATAAAACAAAGAGAAGGTGGCAGAAATTATTATGTGATTGAAGAGAAGATGCAGATTCTTTAAGGTCATCTCTGAGTTCAGTGATATTGTTGCAAGGCCCTCTTATGTAGAGTAACCCTGGCCCTGCTGACTGGCTTCTTGCCTGAGCTGCAGGCTCAGACATCTGCAGTGGAGGCTGGATTGATTCCCATTTAATGTGCTCCTCGCAGATCAGGACATAAACATGTTTGACTGCTTTGGAAAACACAAGAGAAAGTATTTTCATTTTGAAACTGCTCTGTGTTTAGCTAGGAAAAACATTAAATATTTAGTGTGGTTTGGAAAGCCTGGTCCCCATAATATTGAGCACAGTACTAAGATCACGGGCAACCATGCTCAGTCAAAAATGTACTGTTATTCTTCTTGTAGCTATAAAGTACAATGCAACATTGGATGCAGATCTCCAGTCCTCCAGAGTGACTTCTAGAGGATTTTTCAAAGAAAATAATGAAAGGTATATGCAAAGGGATCTTGTGGTGCATCATGAAGAGAACTGTGTTCATGATGTCTTCAGTGTACAAGTAAGTGGAATTGCAAGCAGTGTTGCATAACAAAAGAGATCAGAGGAAGACATGGATTAATTTTTTGTCTGTAATGTGAATTTCATGCATGGTGCACTATTTATGTTTCCCAAATCCACCTAGCTGAAAACTACTTAATAAGATTATGATTTTATAGAAACTAGTAACTGACACATTCAGTACAGATTTTTAGGGTAGGAAAGAGGGTTCTTAATTGTGTTATTTAGCTTTGGTGTAATATAGAGCCACAGTCTATAGTTTAAATAGTTTTTAATTTCCCTCTGAGTAGACTCTTCTGCAAGAACTAAGACATATATGCAAATGTTTTCTTCAAACTATCATTCAGGCAGACTTTGGGTGCATTCTAATTCCTGGTACACACCAAGGAATTAAATAAAATAAGCAGGTCTCCATTTTTCTCCGGAACTAAAGACTGAACATAGCCCTGAGGCTTGACTTAAGCCCTGTTGCATGATGCTAGGTCAGGCAGAGGACCTCTGTCCCTGATCTGGTTTGCAGTGACCTATTGATCACATTTAGTGCCATGTGGAGCGGCGAGCCATAGGGCTAGAAAGTGATTCATGCAGTACTGAGAAAAAGAGGAGACGTGGCATTTACTGTGTTTTAGTGTCACTCAGGCCCAGATGCTCTTTATATAAGTGCAATAGGAATTTGATTTATGCAGCTAGATGAAAATGAAAGCTACCTGGTGATTTCTTTGAGGACCAGCTTCTACAGCTGCAGACAATCTGCATGTTCCTTAGCCCTCGCAGTTACTGTGATGTGCACAGTCTCCGGGAATCCTAAAAATCAGTTTTATCATGGAAATCACACTGAAAACTATTAATCTAGAGGAGCCCACACTAGTCAATCTCACAAAATTGTTTTCTTTAAGAAATTAAGCTCTGAACTGTTGCTTCTGCTTGTTAAGAACAAGTATTATTTTACTGCACATTCTCAATTCTCAATAGAAATTTCCAATTTTATCCTGTTTTGTGTGCTGTCAGCCATCATCTGAACCATGTGTTTTACAGGAGCCTTCAGATGCAGTGAATTCACTTAGTTTGCGCATTGACATTGGCCTTGCAAATCCTGGCTCCAGCCCTGTCTTGGACATTTCTTCTCCAGCATCTGTGGCCTATAGTGTAAGTATGCAGATTTACTATTCAGAAATGCATGGCTTAACACATCTATAATGTGTGGCCCCCACAAACACCAAAGAGGTACATGCAAGTGAAAACTGGTGCTCTGTGTAAGTCACATGGAGGGGTGTCCCCTGGCTCCTTTTATACCTTTGCCTGTATTTGATGAGCTTGCTCTCTTACACATACACATCACCAATGTAGCATAACAAGCATGTTAGTTCAGCCATATCACTCTTGATGTGAACTTCTAGTTGATGGCCAAGACGAATTCTTTCAGTTTATTCTACATTAAAAAGGTACAAAAAAGAGAGATGGAACTAATTTGATTACATCACCTTTGTTATCATTGAAGAGTAACCTGTCTGTACAGTTCTTGGATCAGTTGACATATAGCAACGCATTATTCAGTTCCCTCATTCACTTCTCAAGATTTTTAATATCCTTCAAAGGGATTTTCTTATCTGCAAACCAAGAATGTGCTTCAGCTTTAAGGTGCTTGCACTCTAGTGTCTTCAGATAATGTTAAAGGTTAAGCCCTGTCATTCAGGATATGTTTTTGTTTTTCCTAGATTCCTTTTGTTAAAGACTGTGGTGAAGATGAACTTTGTATCTCTGATCTTGTTCTGAATGTTCAGCAGAAGGCAGATGATGGGTAAGAAGTGAAGCAGTGGAACTGTTAGGGTCCAGTGTTTTCACCAGTTGGTTTGCCTGTAGGCTTTGGTTGAATTTCTAGAGGAGAATGCCTTTCTAGTTCAACATCTACTTAGAAACAACACGGATTAAAAAAGCAAGGGCATTTTAATCAAGGAAAAAGAGGTAGGATTGGAACACAAACATAGAAGTAGGACTCTTGTCAGCCTAGACCAACCCAAATTTTGGTACCTAAGAGATGAGGACATAATGAGTATTTGGACAAATTGCATCTGACTGACTGCCATTGGGAAAGGGAGCACAATGGGAGAACAGCAGCAGCTGCAGCAGCTGTCTTCATCCCTCCTACAGGGAGCAGCAAGGATCCTGCAGTAGCTGTGCCTATGGGGAGCTGTGGTCAGCTATTTGGGCAGCACATATTCTAAGTCCATGTCAGATACATACATATATGTACATCAGAGAGATAAGGCTGCCCATGTGTGTTGCCCACTCTATCCACCTTCCCACCAGGGTAGACCTCTTGAAAATTCAGCAAAGTCTCTTTGATAACACATAATCAAAGCCCTGCACTCTCAGAAGACAATAATTCTATCTGGTTTTAGGAAACGCCATAACAGAATTTCTTATGCCAAGGGGTTTAGAAAGCAGAGCGTTTAAGTGTGTAGAACGTAGGAAATGTCTTGCTGTGCTTGTTATTTGTTGTTGACTTCAGGCAACACATTTTCCTGATCCACAGCTGTTCTAGTACTTCTATTTACAACAATGGACTTTATTTTCCAACAGCAAACAACAGTTTATTGTCAGCAGCAAAAACAGAAGACTAACATTCAATGTGAAATTGAGAAATAAAAAGGAAAATGCATATAACACCAGAATCCAGGCTACATTTTCAGACAACTTGTTTTTTGCTTCATCTTCTTTACCGGTGCGTGATACCCAACTTCACTGTTTCTGTTTTTGCCCCTGATTTTTGAGGTTCCCAGAAAGTTGGTTTGCGTTTTTGTTTTGTTTTGTTTTGTTTTGTTTTGTTTTGTTTTGTTTTTTGTAGCAGTTCCTATTCCAGAAAATACTGTGTGTGCAAAACTCTCTCACAATTTGTTTTCTTGGATACCAGAATTATTCCCCCGGCATATCAGTTTATTTAGGTCAAGGAGAGATACTTCCAGCTCAGCATAAAAGCTGGCAACTTGTCGAGTTTGACCTCACCTCAGACATTTTTTCCTCACTTTAGGTCTTGGCATCCACATCTTCTTCTTAACTCTCAGCAACATGCCTGAAGCAGTTGCTGTGCCACAGGGAATTTGTATTTGATAAATCAGACATGCAGCATTGATGATGAATCCTTAAAACACAGACTTTGGACCTAGAAACAGTGTTACTGCCAAGGCCATGTGTTCCAGCTAGACAGTTAATCAGATTGACATGATCGCTATACCAAAAGCTCTTCTTCCAACACATTTTATCTTAGAGAAGGGGAAAGAGAGGAATTATCCATACTATTCTGGGGAATGCAGTATACCTATAATTTAAATTGTTGCTCTCAATTCACAAAGGATGAAATGCGGATTTCAGTGCTTGGCTTATATGGTCGGGCTCCTACTGGAGAGGTGCGTGATAATCCTCGGGGTGAAATCTAGAGCAATCCCTGTACTGAAGGGAGAGGAGGAATAGCATTCATTCCTGCCCAAGAGCAGCATTATTCTGAACAATGAATTGGCAAAAGTACTGCACACAGCACTGGGGGTGCCCCTCTACCTCCCCATCCTGTTGTGCAGCAAGATTGTTCATTTCACTCCTGCCAAAAGACCACACTGGAGCTAGAATTTTCTTTTGCTTTAAAAGCCCTTTTGCTTAGAAGCACTTCAGCCTGCAAGTGAAGTTTGGACCAAAAATGTGCCTGCTTCAAGGCAGGAAGAAAAACATAAACTGAGTATATATGGGTCTTTTTGGGGGTTTTGTTTTGAGGTTTTTTTTTTTTTTTTGTAGTACAATTTATGGATGGTAAATGTCTACTAGGAATGTTTTTTACAAAAGACAGTACTTTTTAATAAATTCTTCTCCAAGGCTTGGTAACTGGCTCTGTTCTGTGAATTTGTCTTTGAATCAAGGATGATGACAAGCCAATATTCTGCAAAGTAGTAAACAAACTATTATGTATGGCAGATTTTCCTACAGAAAGTTTGATTTCTGTAGTAATTCCCCTTTGTACACAAAATTCTACAGTGCAAGTACTTAAACAGCTCTAAGATTGTGCAAATATGCCTGCAAAAGTTCTGTAAAAATTCTGTAGAAAAAGAACTGTAGAAGTTAGTGCTGGAGCTGACTTGTACTCTCTGGCCTGTATTTCTTCTTCCAAGCTCAGCACAAAGTTCTAATAGGGTGATTAAAGCCCACAACAAATTGAGTGGGAATGGTCCTTGTCCCACCTTTCTTTCTTGGCCCTGCCTATGCCCCACCCATCTGCTGCATCTCTAGGATTTACTGCCATAACACCTATTTTCACTCCTCCTTAGTATAACACATATGCTGTTGAAGGTACACACCTCCCTGTCTTATCAAAACCTGATATTAAGATGGTGTTTCTGTCTGTTTTCTCTGCAGAGTGATGGAACTGAAGTCTCATGTCAAACAGGAAAAGCACAAAGTACAGTAATTTGCCAAATAAGCTATCCTGTTTTCAGAACAGGACAACAGGTACAGCTAGCATGTTTAAATAACCTTGAACGATACCCAAAACCTTTCCTGCTGCTGTTTTCCCTAACTCTGCATTTATTGCTGATAAGGGTTTCTTAGATTTTACAACAGAGGCATTAAAAG
>VXBQ01015990.1:159955-178302 GCA_013400175.1 Phainopepla nitens
AACTAGGGTGAATTAGGCTCTTTAAAAAGCCTATCCTCGTTTGGGAGTCAAGGAACCATGTTGTAGATACAGCACCAGCTGAGTTGAATCCCAGTCTCATGGTGTCTTATTGACTACAGTTAAACTTCAAGAAAGATAATTTGTTCTTAGGCATTAATTTTCCTTTCCAATAGAGACATTTCACTGTTAATCTAATGCAGAAAGCATTATTAGACAAAATGCATATATGAAACTGGCTTTTTACATTGGATGAACTAGGCTACTGTTTAGCCAAGTAAATGAATATTTCCTTGTGATGCTTTGTGGGGAAGCTGCTTAGGTATTTTTATGTAAAAACTTTCACATTTTTTCCAAGTTGGAAAGGACTGCCAGCTGGAGACCAGAATGTCAACCTGCTAGAGTCATCATTATGGCCATTCAGTTAGAAAATGCACAAAGCCATCCTGCTTTGGTGAAATGAATACACATAACCACACCTAGCACAACACTGGAGCCTTCCAACAGACATTACTTAAATCACTGAAATGTCAGTCCAGTGCAAGTTTCCCAGAAAGCTTAAGATTAAATTACTCTTGACAAATGCACTGAACAACCACCCTGAGAAAATAAAGCAGTGTGACTTGTTTTATCATGTTTCAGGAAGGAAAATAACTTTTGGCTAACTGCATGTCATTCCAAGATTAAATCCAAAAATGTGACAGTTCATAAATATTACAGCAATGTCTCCCTGAGAAACTCTGTTGTATGTAATTATATATGTGGTTATACCTAATCCAGCTAGATAGAGTATCACCTGAAAACTAACTTCCAGACACTGTATGCTCTTCTAGGAGCTCTCTGGTATTGCTTGTGGTTCAGGAGAGATAGATGTGCTAGAGGTGGTCCTGCTTGACCCATACATCTTGCAGCAAATTCACACAGTTGACCCAGGAGAACACAGATGACCATGAGACCTGTCAAGTCATTAGTGGTTTCATAGAAGGTAGGAACAGCAGGCAAAGGAGACTGAGGTACCTGCCCAGCAGGAGGATTTGAATTGCAGCAGATGTGATGGTGTCTGGCCTCAGTGATTAGTACTGCCTCCTACAGGTGCCCAACACAGGTAATGGGCTCTGACAATGCTTGGTGAAAAGTAATGCTTCTCCAGCAGTCTGATTTTTGGGCTGTACACCAGGCCTTCATGTAAACATGGCTGGTTTACACAATGATGGTATGTGGAGCCTCTGAAAGGTCTCCTGTTAATGGAGAGGCAGCTGGCAGGAGAGACTGGTTCTCTGCCTGTTACGTGAGGCCAAGAATGATGAGGGCCTCTAGTCCTTAGCTGGCATTGCTGTGTGCCACAGTGCAACCAGGCATCCATGGACACCAGTGAAAGGACTGTAATTGCTTCATGTGTTCCAGTCATTGATCCTGGAATATGTGCAGCCCAGGCACTTTTGATGTTTGGTTTACAAATCCTACCTTATTTGCAGTAAACATTAACTCCTAAGATACAATCTCTCTGCTTTCAGATCCCAGTTATAATAATGAAGCCAGATGAGAAAGCTGAGGTTCCAGTAGGTGTTGTGATTGGCAGCATATTGGCTGGACTCCTCTTGCTGTTGGTACTGGTTGCTGTTTTGTGGAAAGTAAGTAGGCACTTACACTCTTAAAACTAGAAACGGATAAATATATTTGGGCTATTTTCTTTGGAATCTCTCTTCTCTGTGTGAAACAAAACCACATCTGCAGTTTGGTGGTATGAATAATACTGCATTGGGATTACACTCTTGACATATTTTAGAAGGGTGTATGAAATGGGTCCTCATAGAAACCAGCAACATGAAAATGATAAATGAGCTGCCAATCATTCAAAACAGGGGCTGTGGCATTTACTTTTTTCCTTTCAACACTGTCTGCCTCCTTCCATAATATCCCAGCTGGACTCTGAACATTCATGATATTCCCAGTGGACAAGGGTGGGGATAACAAACAAGGTGGGAGAGGATATACTGAACAGACAAAAGAACAGACAAAAGAAAGGGGAAGGGCAAGATGTAAATTACAAAGGTTACATTTTAGACGCAGGAATTGTCTATAAATCAAACTCTATAGTGTATGCATGCACACATGTGCATTTCTATCACAGTACTCAGTTTTGCTGAGAAATGAATTATCAATTACTGACTGCAATGTGGTGTTATTTTAATACTTCTTACAGCTTGGCTTCTTCAAGAGACAGTATGAGAAAATGACACAGGATATAGAAGATGTTGATGAAATTGCAGAACTCACAAAGGACAAAGACTGAAGATGAGTTATGTGGATAAAGAGGAGATCTGAGCCACCAATAGTAGTTGTGATCAGTCAATTCTTCAGCTGGAGTGCCTTAAAGCTTAGTAATGTTAAACATTTTTAATGAAAGTGTCATTATAGATGAAAATATTTTACAGATTCTACTCTATTGTAAGAGTAACTGCAGGACAGTTTGGGTTTTTTTCCAAAATGATTTATAGTGCCTTTTCTTGTAAATTTTTGCCTTTCAAACAAACTTAACCCTTAGAACTGGCAGGTCCGGAGTATACAGTAACATACTGTTCCAGCAGCCCTTCTTTTGATCTACTGCAGAATGAAACAGAAGAATTTGTTCCAGATTATTGTGGAACAGCATCAGTTGGTAATTCAGTTGACAAGTACCACATGTGGTAAAGGACATTTTCTATTAAGTTGATGATGAATGTGTGGTGAATACTGCTTCCAAACTGGAAGAAAAGTAATTTTTTCATTGACTAGCTCCATCCTTATTGTTTTAGAAAAATAATTTCCACCAGCAAACCTTTGCTTTAACTAATCTATAAACTGGGAACTGTATATGAAGATGTCTGTCTGGGTGCTACAGGACAACTGGTTGGGCAAAGTCTTCCAAAAGTGCACCATATTTCTTGCACTAAGGTCACAACTAAATTACTGAAGGATATTGTTTAGGGGAAATACGTCCAAACGGTATGTATAACTGTCTTCTGCATACTTTCTCCCTGAGAAGAAAGTATGAATTTCATAATCACTTACAGCATGTTCTCTGCAATGTTGTTTCTCATTTTCATCTTGAGAAGCGCTACCACTACTGTTACACTGGCCTTCAAACTCTCAGTCCCTCTGATATCAGTTTAGCTTTGACATAAATAGAAAACGACAGTCAAGATATTGCCCTTAATTCTGTACTGATTTTGCAAGACTAAGAGCATAGAGTGAACTAAAGGGGATAACTGACTGAGGAATTATGCACGTTACAAAAGGGGATAGTGAAGATCTAAGCTCTGTAAAATGTTTACTGCATTTACTTCTTTAGCATCTCATGCCCTCCAGGAGACCAAAGTTCAGTACAACCTCCTTACCTGTCACATTTTTTTTGGTCCCACCTCTTGATGTCTTGATGAAGTTAACTTATGTTTTATATAGTGAAGTACTGTAGTGCTCTGGAATGAGCTCTAAGCACAACACTTGGGTGACTTTATGTTGGTTACACACCTCAAGTTTATCACATGCTGTTACGCTGCCTGGTTATATTAAAAGCTCAGTCTTATAAAGGCCCATGCTGTAAGACTGGTAACAGTCAGGGGAATTGGCCTTTTGGCTGCCTTTCTCTCTTATGCCTGGCAGTTACACTTAAAACTGATTGTGAGAGAAGATGTGTGTGTTTTTCATATGTATGCTGCCATACAAGTGAGATTGTTTCCAACTTGAGGTGATTTGCTTGAAGAGTAAAACATGCAAATGTGCCTGACTGAGAACATGAAGTCATGGTTTCTTCCCCCCAAAGCTGGATTGCAATTATGCTTAGGCACTTTTCCCATTATTTTCTTAGGGACTAGGCTTAAGCACGTTTGAAGTTTTACTCAGTCTTTTTTAATAGCTAATCAGTCAAAAGCCAACCATCTCTTTGGCAAATAATAGCTTCAATTGCAGCAACAGCTGGATTATGCTCAGTGTAGTTTTTTTAAGTGTTTTGAATTTATTTTGTATCTATGAAATGTTATGTTTTGGGATTTTTTGTTGGTTTTTTTTTAATATTCTGGAAAACAACTCAGATTCTTATATCAATTATCAAAGAAGATTCTTGCTATCAGCGGAGTCTGTGACCAAAACAAATATTTAAAAGTGGGGAAAAAAAATAGCAATTGCATAAATCTAAAGAAGAAGCTCCTGACTTGTAATTATAAACTTTGAGGGCAGATGCTCTGAGAGTAAAAATTAAAAAATTGTCTCAATTCTTATACAACCTTGTGCAGAAAAAAATAACCACTACAGCCATGTATGTGGGAAACTCCTACATAATCAGGGTCATGCACTCCAGAGCAGAGGGGAAATTTCACAATACACCAGATGGTAGAATCTTCAATTTCTGGGGCTGTGCCTACAAGGGCAATTCAGACATCGACCCAGATTTCCTTCTTCTGCCTTTGGTGGGAGGTACAGGTCAATATCCAATATGCAACTTCTTTGGGGATTTAACAGTTTATCAATTAGGCAGCAACGATTCAATTCACTAGTCTTCACTGGGTTATATTGTGACAAGGACAACATGATTCTCCTTCCCAGCCTGGACACAAGACTGCTTTTCCAAAATAAAGGGGAGACATAGCCATGGATAAGGTTTTTGTATCCTAACCACTCTAAGTTACTAGTTTATTTTTCTTTTACAATTAATACTTAAATGGATAATTCAGTTTTTGTAATGGGTGAGCCTATTGCACTTTTAAGTTGGCACAGCCGCAAATAATACTGGAAATATTATGTATATTTTGTATTGTGTGAAAGGGTTTGGTTTGATTTTTTGGTTTGTTTTTGTTTGTTTGTTTTTTTAATTTACTTTTTTAAAGCAGCATATTTTAAATACTCTGAAATTTTGAGCTTCAGCATGTACTTCTGTTTGTGCTTGCAGCAAGAAAAGTTAGCAATACCTTTAGCAAATTCAAGTTATATCTGATTGTGGTCTTGAAATCTAGCTGCTGATTTCCTGAAGTACTAGAATCAAGTCCAAAATCTGAGTTAGTTTCATATGAGCCTATGCATAAATCTGGGATCTACAACAGAGTTTATAATAAAGTTGACTTCTAAAAGCTAGCATGTAAGCTCTATGGGAGCAGGGACTGTATCACTGTGGTGGCCTGTCTGAGGGCCTAACAGCATTACTGCAATAAAACACAAGACTACTGCTGAACACAGACTCATTTATTTTTAAACAGCACCCTAAAGAGAAGGATTGCTACTGAAAAAGCACCGCCTAAAATGGGGCCAAATATGGCTTTGTCCCAGTAGCACATAGGGAGACCCCAAGGGAATGACTCTGCTAGGTAGACAAAGACACTGCACTTGAAGTCTTGTAGATCACAGTCAGGAGTGTAACATTACCAGTAAGTTGTACTGTATTGTAACCCAGTTCACACTAGTGCAAAATATTTGGAAAGCTCTAGCTTTAGTAGATGGTGTTTAAACTTTACCATGGCCAGGCCTTCCTATAAACATGGGCTTATCATCACTGGTATCTAAAATTAAAGTCGCTGCACTTTATCTATTTACAGAACTGGTCAGCAGTACTATGTCATGACTGGCTCTGGCTACACCCCACCATATGTTGGAAAAGCTGAATTCAACTTTTCAGCAGGAACAATGTGGCAAGAGAGGGAGGAACTTGGTTATGAACAGAAAAATGACAGGAAGACAACACTGTCAGAAACTACCACCTGAAAACTACCCACTTTCACAGAGCTTTTTATTTCCACTTTCAACTCACCCATATTTTTAACAGTGGTACGTGAACATTGACGTAGGCTACGAATTTTAACACTTCAAGTCTCAGTGTTTTGTAGAATTACAAGTCAGATTCCTTATATACTGACTTACGTATGTGCTGGTTTTGACTCGGGCAGAGGTACACTTCTTGACAGTACCTAGTATAGGGCTGTGTTTTGGATTTCTGCTGGAAACTGTTGATAACACAGGGATGTTTTATCTGTCACTAAGCAACGCTAACATGTTCAAGGCCTGTTCTGCTCTTTACCCCACCTCACCAGAGGAGCCTAGGGGGTCATAGGAAGGTGGGAGGGGACAGAGCTGCAACAACTGCCCGCAACTGACCACAGGCATTTGGAGTGTTTGGTGTTTGTCTTCCCAAGCTACTGTCAGATGCAATGGAGCTCTGCTTTCCCGGGGTTGACTCAACCTGCCTGCTGATGGGAAGTGGTGAATGCATTCCTTATTTTGCTTTGCTTGCATGAAGAGTTTTTAATTTTCCTATTAAACTGTCTTCCATCTCAACCCAGGAGATTTCTCACTTTTCCTGTTCTCCCCACTATTCCACGAGTGGTAGAGTGAGTGAATGGCTGGGTGGGGCTAAGCTGCTGACTGAGGATGAAGCACATCCAAAACTGAACTACAACAAAAGCTTGCAAATTAAAGACTAAAAAAAATGAAGATATGAAAATGCATCTCAAAGTCTATAGCTAACTGCCTAAATTTTTTACTGCCTGTGAAAGAAAATAAAGTGTACCTTTTCACAGCTTTAGAAAAGTTGAGTCCTATATTTTAAGTGAACCTTTCCGTTCTCAGGTAATTGGTCAATTATTTGTACACAATCACAGGCTTTAGTATGCTAGCAGTTTTAAAAATGTACTTGCCTCTTAAAATAGTCAAAATGGAACTTATATAAAAAGAACTGCTATAAAGATGCATCAGGATGCTAATTTTTATAACACTCGATAAGACCAAATGTTATGGTGTGTTTGTTCTTCACAAAACAGGCCCAAGGTACTCAAAGAAATAGGTAATTTATAGTCATCAGCCTATTCTGAACTCTTTTCAATCACATCCACAGGAAACTTAATTTTACTTAATGGCACTTGATGCTCAAGATATTTTTCATAGCATTTTAAGACGGAAAGGGCAGCACTGTCTGCTTAAACATACAATTTGTTAACAATTAGATTTAAGAACTCTTTAATGCTTCTGAAGCAAAAATGAATGTGCTACTCTATAAAACTACAACTTACTTGGAAGAGCTGTGCATAAAGTGAGCAGATAGAAAAGTCAATAATCTAGTTCAAAGTTGAGCAATCTAACGGCTTCATTCCTGAGTGCAGCAGTGGCACTTTCACGCGCAACATCCAAAGCGAGGGCCTGTAGTACCCAGCACAGCCAGCACCTGAGCGGGCCAAGAGCCACTCCTCCTGCTCAGCGTCTCTCGGCTGCCATCTCCTGGGTAGGTGCCTTATAAAACAACCTCCTTCCTCCCCCGCCCTGTTATTCTATGACAATCCATCAGTTACTGTTTTCATCGTACGCATCAGGCTAAGCTTCTCTTGAGAACAGAGCACAATGCTCAAAATCAGGAAAGGAAACTCTTAAAATCAATCAGTGCTGGTATATGGATGTTTGGCCAGACAAAGGGGTGGATCAGTGTATTCAAATTTTGCCAGCCAAGACTAAGGCATCTTCTCAGAAGGACAAATTATCACTCTGAAGACATGCACTTCCCTTCAACAGACAGCCCTCATCTGGCAGATCTCTACAGGAATCACATGGTGACCCTCTGGGTCTGCAGCATTTTTTTCTGGGAACATCCCTCTGTACCAGAGCCACCAACTCGACACAGCTGGTCTCGTGGAGAGGTGGGATTACTCTTCCCTATGGAAACGGAAGAGAAACAGCTGCTCATTCCAGAAAGCTGGGTCTTCCATGCAGATCGACAGACCTGCTGTCTATCATCCCACTCAATGGACCTCACCATAGAACAGAATAGCCCTCATCCAGCACTGTGGGTGTGCATGTGTGGACAGCAGGACATACGCAGCCACATCTTTTCCTAACACACAGTGAGACGCAGTTGGGATTCATCCCCTGGCCTGGCAATTTGGAAACACTTCTGGGGCATTTCAGACACAGCTTTAAGCATTTATCTTAGAACACAGTAATCTGCCCTCTTATGATAATACTGCCCTCTTATGATAATATTGCCCTAGCAGAGAGGGTAGCCCTACAGAGGGAGATAAAACACTGAGTTCAGAGCATGGACTTAAATTTCAGTGAGATACATTTTACCTCTAATTAGCACACCATCCCTCCTAGAGACATTTCCATTTTGCTATTACATGCCAGCTGAAGAACCCAAAGTTACACAAGACTGATATATCATTGTTCCAGAACAAAGCAGTACTTGCCTCATGCACAGCTAGGGACAAAAAAAATGACATTTCATTGTCTTTACCATGGCAGCATACACACATTGTAACACTCAGCTGTGACTCAGTACATCTCTTCCATTCATTGTTCCTGGTCACTGTGGGGAAGTACAAAATTATTCTCTCTTCTTTTCTGCAGCCTCCTTCCCAGCTCCATTGCTGATGGGGAAGGTGCACTTAAGGTCACCCTGGAGAAATCTTCCAGGAGACTACAGTGCTAGAAAGGCACTAAAGAGACACTACTGCAACTCAGGAATTGCCCCTAATCATGGGGTCCCAAGTAGAATTTAACTAGCACTAGCACTAGCACTGCCTAAGTTTTACTTCATTCATAAACTATCCACTGAATAACAAGCTAAACATTTTTTTTGTGAAATTAGTACACTAACTAGCTGCATGGTAACAGCAAACACGAACATGGAATAGGAAAATATGAAAAAGTTCACGGATTTCTTTCTCTTCTAAAGTGAAAAATAATTCTTTCACAGAGTGAGTGATTGTGCTCAGTATTCTGTACAATTCCTGGTAAAAATGACATTCAAACAGCAGAGGGCTTCTATCCAACCTCCAAAACAAAAGAAAACTCAGTCTTGTAATTGACCAGCTCTGCCTAGATAATAGGGCCCACATGGTTTGTAGAGTGTGTATCTGTAAGCACGTAAGGAGCAGCTGCTCTCCTGCAGAGGAAGGACTGACTTCCACTGAGGAAAGTGCATCAGTAAGTTAATAAGCACAGTTTAACTACATTTCTGCCTGAAGCTGTATGTTTCCTTACAATTTACTTAATTCAGATTCAGTAACTAAGTATTAAAAGTGATTAAAATCCCTGTAGGAAAAAAAGATCATCACCTACTTTTCTCATTTTACTTTGTGCAGCTAGAAGTTGTTAGTAGATATTTGCTGCAGACAAAATAAAATGGAATATACAGCTGAGGCTTCACTGGTGTGTGATACGATTACAGAATCAAAGATTGGTTTGGGTTGGAAGGGACTTTACAGATCTTCTAGTTGCAGCCCCCCAGCTATAGGCTGGAACACCTTCCACTAGACCAGGTTACTCAGAGCCCCATCCAACCTGGCCTTGAACATTTCCAGGGATGGGGCATCCACAGCTTCTCTTGGAAACCTGTGGCAGTGCCTCACCACCCTCACAGTAAAGAATTTCTTCCTAATATCTGATCTAAACCTACCCTCACTTCAGCTTGAAGCCATTCCCCCTTGTCCTATCACTACATGTTACTGTGAAAATTCCCCCTCCAAACTTCTTGTAAGCCCCCTTTAGGCACTGAAAGGTGATGTAAGGTTTCCCTGAAGCCTTCTTCAAGCTGAACAACCCTAGCTCTCAGCCTGTGTTCATAGGAGACCTGTTCTAGTCCTCTGATGAACTTAGCAGCCCTCCTCTGGNACCTGGATTATAAATAACCATATATGATGTAGGAACATATATATGAGCAACTGAGCAAATAATTTTGTGTTACCTTATTTCCCTTTGCTTGTCTACACTCATAATAATGACTCGATAAAACTGTCTCTCAGCATTAGCAGCAATGCCATACACAATCGGACCTCAGACTCTTAGCATCTAAATACTACCAGGGCACAGTAGAATAACAAATATAATTACCTTGCTCGAACAAGTAACCTATTATTTCTAGTGAAATCCAGGCATATTATGTCAGTTCATTTAACTAGTTTTCAAAACAGTAATAAGAGAAAAACTGTATTAAACCTTAAATGTGAATATAAATGTACGTAAGAATTGCAGTTAGTTCAAGAAACTCCTTTTTCTTTGAAAAACTATTCCATTTGATGACTTTTAATCCCTACACATATAAAGTCCAATTACTGAAACTAACTACAGTATAGTCGTGTATTTGCAATAATAGCTGATTTGGGATTTTTTCCCTGCAGCACCACACAACTACACAACCAAAAAGTCATGTTCAAAATTTTGTCTAGACATCATTAAGTACTTACAGGTACTTACAGGTGTGTTATTGCTAAGGTAAATTTTTTTTGCTGGTAGAGTATTAGCTTTAACTCTCAATCAATCTCTATCCATATTTTTTTAATGAAATGGACTTGTAATATCAGCTGCATAGTAAAAATCTCTTTCTGGGAGCCAAAGCTACTGAAACTTAAGCACAACTGTAAAATTAATAACTCTGGGGTATAGTTTGTATTTTCTTCTCTGTCCGTACTAAAATAGTTCATCTACTTCAAGTAGCTTTCATGTTACAAGAATGTCAAAATAGCATAAAGCTTGTAAACTAAGTCTGCAGTCATATAAAATTAAAACTCTCTGAACTTTAAGACTAAAATAAAATGCAACTGTCCTGTGGTGATCTCCCAAGCAGAGAGAGAACAGAGACTACCAAGGTAAAAACATTAAAACAGTCAAAAACAGATGAAAAAACAGATAAAAAAGCATTTATCACAGAGTAGTCTAAACACCTTGCAACAAAGAATTTTAAGGAAGATTCTTTTAAAAACAGACTCCATGTTAAAATGCACAAAAAGGCAATTCCAAATGAGAGTCAAGAACACCTCAAACCCCTAATTAATCATCATTCATATCACTCAGTCCAAACTAAATTACTGATAAATTAATAAATTATTAATTAATCTACTAAAATTTTTCAGAAACATAGAGGTTCTCTGTAAAAACTCAACAGCAAATATGCTCATTAGGAAGAGTAACACTTTATTTTTGAAAGAGTACAATTATTTTTCTGAATTTGCCCAAAAGCATTCCTTGTTTTCCTTCCAAGAATGTTCATCCTCATAAATCTCCTGTAATATAAACAAAGAATGGGAAATGTTGTGAGTCTGATACACACAGCTACAAACCAGGCCAAATAGCTCAATAGCCATCCCACTATTATTTACTGATCACAACAGGACTGCACAGCACTTGGCTGGCAAGCAGAAGAGAGGGCAGCATCCTTAGAACACAGGGACTTGACTGAACCTCAGGCTGATCCCCACTGAATTTAAAAGGGTCCACCTATACTGAAGTCAATTCAACAAAGAGGTCTAGAAGAAATTATGTAACAGTTGTAGAGTACACAGCATTCATGCGCTACATTAACCTACTGTACCATCATTTTGAGATGAGAATTTAGATGTTACAAAATGTCAATATTCAAATAAAAATTATATTAATACACTAATTAGACTACTAATAGATCTTAAGGACAGACTGGATTGCTCAGCTGCAGTCCAGTCCTAAGCAGCAAATTCTGAGTCCCTGATTATTCATTCTGAGAGAACTTCTGTCTCCTCAAGAAGGTATCAGAAAAGTGGAGTAATGCAGAGAATATCACTGTTAACCACATGCCGAGTTTGGCCAGGGAGAGAAGGCAGAGATAATGTTAATTACTTGCATGCAACACTGAAGTTATAAAATGAGGCTCTTTCTTGACTTGGGCTGGTTTCTCCACACACTCTTGTGTGCCTATACTAGCTTTGGGACTCCTGCTCAACCCTTCATTGTGCACTGTTGCTTAGTGCATAGTCCTTTCTCATGGCCACAGCGATGAGGGGAAAAAAGAAAGAAAATAAACGCTCCTTTTACTTGCAAACTGCAATACTGTCTAAAAAAAAGCTGACTCAAATTCTTCCACAAGACTGTGCAGAACTGAGTTTTGCTACTCAAAAGAGAAGAGCTCAGCCCTCCTTCACTTTTACCCCAGGATGGCTTCAAAATAAAGAGGAGTTAGATGGTACAGGTACAGAAGAACCTTCCAGATGCTCTACCTGCCATATATGGGCCTGGCTGCGTTAGAGGAAACTCACTGGTCCTAGACACTGACAATCCATCAGGAGCAGTTGCTGCCCTGCAGTAATGCAGCTAAGGCAGCCCAGACATCTAAGACTAACATAGGCCTAAATTTTATTTTGTCCCCAAACATACCTTTTTCCATATCGGGACAGACGCTTTTAAGGTATTGATGCAGTACATTACAGCTTCAAGGGATTCTGCTCTGTGTGGAGAGGAGACTGCAATAATTACACTTGCTTCAGTTATTGGAACCACACTAGGGAGAGAAAAGGAACAACAACAGCTTTAGCTAACGCTTAACAGCAAGAGTACCCAAAAGTTGTAGCCATGTCACGTCAATATTCTGGCCACGTGCTCTCCTGACTCATTCATACTGAGCAAGTGTCAAACCACATCCAAAAGATTATACACTTTTTAAAAGAAAGAAAACCACAAACAAAATCAATACCAGATGTTAGAATTTCACACTTTAGAATAAATAAACCCACCAGACACAGGCTCTTTTCTTCCATTCTTTCTTTTTTTTTAAATTAAGCCTATGGAATTAAGAGAGGGAAATTGTTAACTTGTAACAATGCATAGGAAACTCACTGGAAGCTGGCTTAATAATGAACAATAACAAGTTAGAACAGCCAGTTCTTATCAAAAAACCTAAGAAATCATCTCAGTTTGCACAAGAATTTGTGAAAGAAAAAAATTAAGTGCCTCACATTATACAGATTTTGCAATGAAACCAAATTTTTGATGAATTCTGATTTTAGATTCTGAAGTTCCCAACGTGGTGTGTTGTGTTAAACTTATCAGAAGCACAAGATTCTGTTTCTCCTTGCAATTGCAGCATTCCCAAAACCTGCGTCCCAATCCTCCCTCTATAGTAAGACTACTTCCACACAGTCCATAGGAAGAAATCTCAGCCTAAATGCTTTTGCAATCACATCCCAAGTTCCTTCAGGATTTCTGCAAATGCTGCTAGTTTCAGCAAGAAATCCTCCCTGAACTCGGAAGGCCCAAGAGTATGTCAGACACCAGTATTCCATGTTTGAAATACTTGGAAAATGCTTATCCAAGACTCAAGGAACAACAGAAGGCTCTTCCACAAGCATGGCTGGCAATTACTATACCTCACAGCCTAAGCTTTCAGACTTTTTGTAGCATAAATAGACTTAAATCTGACAATAAGAACATTCTGCAACCCCTCAGTAGGATAGAGAAGAGAAAAATAAAGAGCTGCCAACTTTATACCTTTTCAAAATAAAGAATAAAATAAACCAACAGCCTTCCCTTCCTGGAGTGAAGTGTCTCTCCACTTTCAAAACATCAAATCAGCATCAAAGACCTTGCCAGGCTAAGTGTAGACTCCAGCAAACACTACCAATAAAGACATTTTTGAAAACAAAATTTTTGAAACTTAGCTCCAGAGCAAGAGCTTGATCCTGCAGCCAGCTTTGCTGCACTATGGTTTCTAAGCACTCCTGCAGGTTCTGCAACTACATAAGCACAGCCATGCGCCAGACAAGGACTGATACTTCAGTTGCAGAAGAATGGGGTCTGGACATACATACCCAAGTCTATGGTGCACTGCAATATGTTTGACTGAAGGCCATTTCTGTCTAACATCTCTGCAGATTTTCTTTATTTCAGTCTCTGCCATTGAAGTATATGCTTCATATTCTAAGTGAATCACTTTTTTTCCTTCAAAATTATTTCTTGTAGTACCTAAACAAAAATGATTTATCAACTAAAAGAACTGTGTAAATGAACATATATTGTGTATTTATAATACACATTATATATTATATTACTACGGAGTAAAAACCCAGGATCTCTTGCTATGGACAAGGTCAGCTCTATGCAAATATAAACAACCTCCCTTAATCATGGCTGCATAATGAGATTATGTAAACAAGATAAATCTTTACTATTAAAGGAAGAATTTAGTTTACACATTACACAGGTCTGCAGCCCATAATGCCCAAGGCTAGGACATCTTCTGTGGTAACTGCTAAGGTGTTATAATGGCATTTGCCCATGTAATTTTTTAAATGCCTAGTATTGAGGAGCCTAGTAGCACTAAGGTTTAAGCACAAAGTAGTTTCATATGTGTGCCATGTACATTAAGCACAGGACAGAGCTACCGGCCTGACCTTCAACCAGCCCATTGGGAGAGTAGTACTTCACTTTTAACTAAGACCTGAGTTACAGGACCTTGCATACAGGTGTATGCAAGGTCCTGTAACTCAGGTGTGGACATGTGGTTGGCACAGCCACAGTATTCCATTTCCCAACCTGAACAAGTTGTTTCCCAGCGGACAGGTGAACAACTCCCAGGCAGTTCTGTAGTCGAGAGCTGCTGTTCTGTTCAGTCCTACAACAGTCATACCAGCCAGAAAGCTGCACACCACTTTAGCCCACTGCAGCTATTTAAGAGCTGTCATAGTCTTGCTCTAGTAATTCAGAACCTGTTTCCTAAACATTCTGGGCTCAGACCAGGAACTGATTTATTTGATAACTACAAGTCTGGGATGGGGACAACCTGTGTTCCATTTATTAGACTTTCAAGATATCCAGAGACTTAGCTCACATATATTAAACTCACCAATGAACAGAGACACTGCCCCACAGTATGGTGAAACAACGAGCTCTGACACTTCATCTACAGAGAGCTTTTCCAACTTGAGCTTGATAAAATCTTTCGGCACATCTTCGCTTTTTTCCATATCGCACTAGAAAAACTGAAACCAAACAGACTCTGTTGTTGCTCCTGGAGATACTAGCATCAGCCAACTGCTTTTTATCCAGTGCTGATGCCCCAACTCATACACAACACAGGCACTATCTATTTGCCCAAGAGACTAGCTAGTCTACATGTGAAATTCACTTCTCAGCAGACTTGCTGAGAGAATATTAACTGCAAATAACAAGCAATGACTTGGATTTATTGCATATGTATTTCCTTCTGATAGGAAAGTCTGGTACAGTGGGATGAAACTATAATCAGCCTGAGGCCCTGGTTTGACAGTACATTCAACCAGCACAGATCAATGTGTAGTGCCGGTAAATCTGTGGCGATATTGTCAGTCTCTCCTACTTATCAAATCAAACAGTCTAAAACAGAGATTTCTGATAAAATGGATTAGAATTCTAATCCTAGAGTTGAGTATACTCTCTAGGACATTCAGGACCTCATACTATCAGTCAGTTACAGACACACAGGGGAGACTTCTAACTTTTCTGAGTAAAAACCAGTTATCTGATCATCTAAGGATGAGAAGTATTTTCACTAGCAGCAATGGAACAAGCTGCAGTTAAGAGATGTACTGGCACTTGAAAGCAGGCAAAGAAATGAAGCTATTCTAAGGACATATCTTTAACAGCAACAAACTAACAAAATTCCTAAGCAGCAGTCAATTATTTTTACTGTATTACCTTTCCTGTTAAAAAGTGGCAAGAAATTTTTCATTATTATCTTATTTAGGCAAGCCAAGTTTCCCTTGGTAGGAAGAAACAACCAGGAAAGAGTAACAAGACCCAAAACCCTCATTCAAAGCAATGCCTGACCTCTCTGGCAACTGTCTTCCATTTACAGCACACATGTTAATCCTTTACTAGTGCACTGGCTTATAGTTTCTGCTCAGCACAACTGCATTCTCCAGACAGAAACACAAGTTGGGTTCTCTCAAAAAGTACCAGGGTGGAGGGAGAAAATTGCAATCACATCTTCAGACCTAAACAAGAAAAGGTTCTGTAACATCACACAGAATTCGTTTTAGCACACTCCACAGGAAATTAGGCAATAAGTGATATCTACCTAACAGGTAGGCGGGTTCAGCCTCCACTAATTGGTGGGATGATGGCAACTTCGTCTCCAGGCTGCAGGATCAGGAGCTGATCTCCAAGAAGCACGTACTCCTGCCGAACAGCAAACACCACTTGATCCCGGATGGCAGCAAGCCTGAGGGGGATTGGCAAGAGCACAAATAGGTTTTCAAACAATGTTTGCCTTTAACCATGAGATTTCATTAAACAGCAAACTGATGCACAGTCTAGGGCAGCTGAGGTAAAAACCACTGAGACTTGCACAACTTTGCTTCAAAGACACTGCCAAATTACAACAAACACTCACCTCCTCATCTAGGATTTTCTTGTAGTGGCTAAGAAGAAACGAGATCAGTATAATTTTCAGAAATCAGGAACTGGATTTGTCATAGGCCTATGTCAGAACAAACTAATGCATACCAGACTCACTTCAGAAGCTTACAATAAAAAAGCTGGTAACTCAAGAAGCAGCAACCATCTAGTTTGAGATTAGAAGCAAATACTGTCTTGATGCAGTCTGGCTGGACTGGAGTAATTTTCTTACATGTCAAAAAGCATTGTGGAATGCTGTTCATGAGATTCTCATGAAGATTCAGTGGTCAGAGAGTTGCTCTTGTGGTGTGTGGTCAGATTTTATGAGGCTTTGGGTCTTTTGTACTTACAGGTCTGAAATCTGCTATTGATAAGGAGTGGCCACAGAACTAAGAGAGCAACTCTGATGTGTCTTCTGGCAGTTCTTCTACATACTTTTTTATGTGAAATATTGCTGTGAGAGTCCACAGCTCTGGATATCATGAGGGAGGGAATAATTTCCACAACTAAGTGCAATTACATAGCAAGCAAGAGGGCCATAGCAGTAAGACAGCAGAAAAAAAATTGTATTTTACTTCAGAGGGCATGATTACAGTTCTTGTTTTAGACTACAAAATCTGCCACAGCCAGCTCAGCTGTATTGCCGAGAAACAAGTAAGCAGACCAAAAGAGTACAAGTAAAAATCATCTTGTTTCCTACCAGCCAGAAAGACAAAAGTAGTCAAGGCACAGGCTGAGCAAAAACACAGTAGCACTGATTCAGAGAACAGACTGAAGAGACGGACTGTATGAAAGCAAAGCAAACCACTAAAGAACTATGCACAACCATGAAACTGAAGTGCCCATTAGAAGGATAGGCTCTAATTAAAGTCCCTTGCAAGCTAATTAGTTGGGGAAAATGTGTGGAACAGAAACGCACTGTCAAGTACACTCAAGCTGCAATTTGAATATGCATTAGCAATGTGAATAGAAGTCTGTGGTCAATGCCCTACAATTTTATTGAGTTTTTCCAGAAAAGCTAGGAACAGAAGCATTTTTCAAGAAGGCCACTGTGAAGTAACTACAAATGCAAATTGTACTGCCCCAAGTCATCATTCATCGGCAAAATGATCAACAGTGCTGCTGCTGCTTCTGACATAGACGAAAAGGCTGTGAAGTAAAATATACACATTCCCTACTGCCTCGCACACCCAAACACACTTTATTTCAATTCCCTGTGAGGAAAAGTCCCTGGTCCAGTGTTTTGTAAAGAGTTTCTCTCTTGGAAACAGATACCGAACTTAAATAGTTCATTTTTTTCATAGCGTTTGAGCGTATTTTACTAAAGAAAGGGTGTACCTAAAGGAAGATTTGGACACCTAAGTCCAAAGTTATGGAAATTCCAGAGCACTGAGCACTAAATCCTGAAGATCGCAACTTCTCTTATACCTTACCTTTTTTTTATCCCCTTCTATCCCTGCAAAATGGTGCTGCACCTTTGTCCATCAGACTCGTTCTTGACAGGACTGAGCATCTCCCCACAGCTTTAAACAGAGGGGACATTTCTGTTGACACCCCCAAGAACACCAATGCTGCAGAGGCCCTTACAGCACACATAATGCTTTCTCAGGACCAGACACCTTATGAAATGCAACCAGCAGTGGTGTGGGTGTCTTTCACAGCACTGAAGTGGCTGAACATCAGTGCTGTGTCAGGGCTGAGTGGCTGGAAGCCTGTAGGAGCTTCAGTTCCCTTTCTGACCTGCCTTGCAGAGTGTGCCATAGGCTCAGACCAATGGCTTACAGTACAGTTAATCACAGAATCAATTAAGTTTGAAAAGCACTGTGAGATCATGAAGTTCAATGACTGAACATCACCATGTCAACTAGACCATAGCACAAAGTCCAGTCTTTCCTTAAAAACCTTCAAGGACAGTGACTCCACCACCTCCCTGGGCAGCCTATTCCAAGGTCTAAGCATCCTTTCAATTACAAATGTCTTCCTAATGTCTAACCTAATCAATTGAAAACATCTGCATATTATAATTTATTTCTTATTGATTGTCCTGGCTGTGCTTGGTCGCTCCTTGCAACGTCTCACCTTCTCCAAAGACTAGCAACATGGTAGTTTTCAGGTTAGTATACCACAGTCCTCCCGGACAATGGGACATGTGTACCTCTCGGGCCCAGTTCTGGGTACATCTCCTGCACCTGGGCTTTCTTTGTACATACATAAAGCTA
>VXBQ01015991.1:0-19373 GCA_013400175.1 Phainopepla nitens
AAAAAAGGGGAAAAAGAGAAAAAAGGGATAAAGAGAAAAAAGAGAAAAAAGGGGAAAAAGAGAAAAAAGGGGAAAAAGAGAAAAAAGGGGAAAAAGAGAAAAAAGGGGAAAAAGAGAAAAAAGGGGAAAAAGAGAAAAAAGGGGAAAAAGAGAAAAAAGGGGAAAAAGAGAAAAAAGGGGAAAAAGAGAAAAAAGGGGAAAAAGAGAAAAAAGGGGAAAAAGAGAAAAAAGGGGAAAAAGAGAAAAAAGAGACTAGAAAGGCAAAGATGAATAGAATAGAATAGAATTAAAGTTAGATTAGAGTTAATATAGCCTAGGACAAGACTAGCTCAAGAATAGGAGTAGGAAATAGAATATAACAAGAAGAGAATAAGAATAAAAATAGATCGAGAATAGGAACAGGAAATGGATTAAGAGAACTGGAATAAAGTAGGATAGAAAATAGAATAAAACAGGACAGAATTAGAATGGAATAGGAATAGAAAAAAGACTAAAGAATAGAATAAAGGATAGAATAGTAACGGGTTAATAATAGAACAAAGAAAAATAATTAGAATAGAATAGAAAATAAGAATTAGAATAGAATAATAAGAAGAGGAAGAATAATAATAGAAATAATCAGAATAGACTAGAAAACAAGAATAAGAATAAGAATAAGAGTAAGAATAAGAATAAGAATAAGAATAAGAATAAGAATAAGAATAAGAATAAGAATAAGAATAGCAATTAGGATAGGTTAAGAAACAAAATAGAACAAGGAAAAATAATAAAATTAGAATAGAATAAGAATATGGATAAGGGTAAGGATAGGAAGAGGAATAAGAATAAGAATAGGAATTAGGATAGGTTAAAAAACAAAACAGAATAAAGAAAAATACTAGAATTAAAATAGAATAAGGAAAGAATAAGAGTAAGATCAGGATAAAGCATGGAAAGGAACTCTGGGAATTGTCCCAAGGCCTCAGGAACACAGTGCCAGTGCCACTGAAACTTCCAGGGACACTGTGGGACACTGAGACACTGTGGGACACTATGGGACACCAGTGGGACACTGTGGGACCCTCTGGGACACTGCTGGAACACTGTGGGACACTGATGGGACACTATGGGACACCAGTGGGACACTATGGGACCCTCTGGGACACTGTGGGACCCTCTGGGACACTGATGGGACACTGAGACACTGTGGGACACTATGGGACACCAGTGGAACACTGTGGGACCCTCTGGGACACTGATGGGACACTGAGACACTGTGGGACACTATGGGACACCAGTGGAACACTGTGGGACACGGCTGGAACACTGTGGCATATGGTGGGACATGGTGGGACACTGTGGGACCCTGTGGGACACTGCTGGAACACTGTGGGACACTGATGGGACACTGATGGGACACTGTGGGACACTGATGGGACCCTCTGGGACACTGTGAGACACTGTGGAACACTGTGGGACCCTCTGGGACACGGTGAGACACTGTGGGACACTGTGGGGACACTGATGGGACACTGTGGGGCCCTGTGGGACACTGTGGGACACTGGTGGACACTGTGGGGACACTGGGGGACATCAGTGGCCGAGCCAGCTCCAGCAGCGCTGGGCTTCCGAGTCCTGGTTCCACGCCAGCATCCATAAAATCTCGATTTCCTCCTCAAAACCCATCAGCTCCGCTATTAATTATCCAGGTAATTATTAATTATCCAGCAAGGCTGCGGGGTGGGCCAGGAGCCAGAGGTGACATCCGTGGATGTTCCCCTGGATGTCCCACACCTGGGATGGGCACCTGGGCGTGATCCCCAGGGCTGTACCCACGGGATGGCATCCAGAGCCTGCTCCTGGCTGCTCCATCCACCCCAAACCTCCTCCAAGGAGCCCCTGGGAAAGCCCCAAACACAGCCCAGGGAGGCACCTCAACCCTCGGGATTTTTGGGGTGCTCCTCCAGGCCTCAGCACAGAGCCCACCCCGGCTCCATCCCAAACCAGGCGGGCAAAGGAACCCCAGACACAGCCAGGGAGGAATCAACCCCAGCATTTCAGCAGTCACCCAACGTTTGGCTGAGTCTGAAACCCCCAGGGTGACCTTCAGCCCAGAACAAGGTCAAACAGGGTTTGCACCTCAAAAGGCAGCCAGGAACCAGGCCCCGGCTGGGGAACACCCACCCTCCCCTGCCTGGCAGGGAATTCCAGGGATTTGGGGGAATCGTGGCTTTGCTTTTGGGGCGCAGTTCCTCCAACAGAAGAGCCTGCTTGGCACCACGGGCACGTTCAGCTTTTGTGATGGCTGGCTGTTACAGCAACAGGAGAAATCAAGCATGCCCTGCTGATTCTCTTCCACATATAGATCACAAAGATTTTATAAAAATGTTACTAATTGTACCTAAAGTGTGAACTTGAGTCATTTATTTATCACTTTGCCCCAGGCTTAGAGAACATAAATTTCTTCTCTAAACAAAGCCTGATGAAACACAGATTTTGGATTTTTTCCCAGTGGCTTTGACACAGGGAACAATCCCCCCCAAAAAAAAACCTGAAAGCAAACTAGAAACCAGCAGTTTAAGTGGATTTAAGCAGTTTAAGTGGATTTAAGGCGAGCAGATTTGGTGTGAGGGGTGAACTAAAACACCTCCTTGGAGGAGAAAAGAAAACCCACATGCAGCAAACAACTTGGGTGAGCGAATCACGACCCACAGCAGGAAAACAGAAAACCCCAAACGCTTCCAACTCAAGTTCAACTTACCCTGCAAGTTCCCCACTCCACGTTGTCCCTATTCCCTGGGGAATACAGGGGAAGGAAGGCCCCTCTGCGTGTTTTTTTTCGGGATATAGAGTATAAATAAACACAGGAGGAGGCATGCCACGGACTAGACGCAGAGGTTGCACACGGTTATTGCATGCGCTGGGATCGTACATGCCGAGGACGCGGCCCTCGCTCGCAATCCCGCGGGATGCTCCCGCCTCCCGGAGCGCCGAGTCCACCCCGGCTCCCTCAGGTCCATCCCGGCTCCCTCGAGTCCACCCCGGCTCCCTCGAGTCCCTCCCGGCTCCTCGGAGCCCCGGCAGCCCGCGCTGCCCTCGCCGTCCCAGCCGCGTGGGTGCCGCGGGCCCGGCGCGTTATGTGAAGCGGTCGGAGTTCATTTTGCGCAGTTTGGGCGGGAGGTTCCCCTCCATCCTCCCGCCGCCCCCCGACAGCTTCTGCAGCTTGGGGGGCAGCTCCGCCACCGACTGGCTCATGGGATCCGACATCATCTTCGTGGTCTTGGAGCCCAGCTTCTCCTCGGAGTTGCCGGGCACCGAGCTGATGCGCTGGAGTTTCATGGGCAGGTCGCCCATGCTGTAGGCCTTCTCCGAGGTGGTGGAGCTCATCCTGAGCAGTTTTTTGGGGAAGTCATCCCTCCCGGTGATTTTCTGCAGTTTTGAGGGCAGCTTGGTGCCCACCTCGTCGAGCCCGTCCAGGCACTCCACGGAGTTGTTCCTCTCCTTGCTGTTGCTGACGGCGGGCGGGATCAGGGGCGAGGACATGAGGAGCATCTCCTCCTGCTCCTTCACGCTGTAGGGCGGGGTGGGCACCTCGAACGTGGCGTGGAACTGGGAATAATCCACCTTGAAGAACCCTTCCTCCAAGGAGATCACCGGGAAGAAGCGATGGCCCCAGAGCACCTCGTCCTCCGTGTAGGACGTCCTGGCTTGACACGTCATCCCTGTGAGGAGAGGGGAGCAAAAGCTTCCACCAATTCCAAAAAGTTGGGGATGCACAGAAATCCTTGAGCGATTCCATGGAATGGATTTTGTAGGTTTAAATGTATTAAAAAAAACAAACAAACAAACAAAAAAAAGCACTGGCCTGCACTTGTCTGGGGAGGAAATGATGCACCAGGGGAGGTTTAGTTGGACATCAGGGAAAATTCCTTCATGGAAAGAGGAAATAGAATAGAATAGAATAGAATAGAATAGAATAGAATAGAATAGAATAGAATAGAATAGAATAGAATAGAATAGAATAGAATAGAATAGAATAGAANAATAGAATAGAATAGAATATGAAGGATAGAATAATAATGGGTTAAGAATGATAATAGTATAATAAAGAAAAAGAATTAGAAGAGAATAGAGGCAGTGGAGGAGTCCCCATCCCTGGAGGGATCTCAAAGCCCTGGGGATGTGGCACTTGGGGATGTGGGGCAGTGGCACTGCCTGATGGTTGGACTGATGGCCTTAAAGGTCTTTTCCAACTGTAAGGATTCCCTGATTTTAGCATTTCAATCGTCATTCCTAAGGGGAAAGGAGCAAGATCAGCAGAACTGAGGAATTCCCACCTACGTTTACAGACCCTCTGTGAAGATGCTGCTGCCAAAGGGACATCAGGGCTACCTGAGAGCCCTGGGGCTGAAGCACTAGGAGCTGTAAGGGCAAATGGAACTTTTCAGCTCCTAAAGTATTCCTAAGTTATTCCATATTTCCCTCGTATCCATGAATGCACACAAAACCAGCCCCTCACCAGCACATCCCAACCCCTCAGCCAGCAGCAAGTGCTACAAAAAATGCATTTATTCCTCCCCAAAGGCCTCAAAGGCAATCTGCTCCCACTTCCATCACTGCCAGGCTGGGATCCAGCTCCGAAAGATCACCAGGGAATAAAATCCATGACTAAGAGGCACAACGCTGCCCTTCCTCTTCCTCCCAGTGTGGAGGAATGTCCCCTCAAGCATCAGACCTGGCCACCCTGGTGACCCCTGGGAATCAGAGGGAGATGATGCTCATGGATTGCTGGAGGCTTCCAGAAGAAATCCAGCGCTTTTTAAAATCATTATTATTATTATTTTTAACCACTCTCCGTAGAAATCTGTAAAAAGAATTACGCTCCCATTTGCTCCTCACGCAGCCAAGTGGAAATGTGACATTTGGTTTTCAGGAAGCTCCATCCACCTCTGCAAACACATCCCCTGCCTGGCTCACCAGGAGCCAGGAGAAGAGGAGAGGAACTTGGGAAGGCACAGGAAAAACAACAGCAGGGCTGCAGCGAGGGGGAGTGGGATGGAATGTGACACGCAGCCAGGAAAATTCCAGTTTGTCTCACTTCATGCTACTGCTGATGGAATCACTGCTGGTTTTGCTGCTGGTCACAGGACAAAACTCTGTTTCCCACTTCATCTCTCGGGAGGAAAATATGAATTTTATGGTTTTCAGCACTGGATGCTGCTCCCACGCCAGGGAGGCCTCACATCTGCAGGAGCACACCTGGGGCCATGCCACAGCCTCACCCAGGAAGTATTTTGTGCTTCCCAGTGAATTTTCTCCCAGAGCCCAGGTGCTCCTGTTCATGAAGTGGAGTGGAAGCCATCCTGTTCCTAAAGGGTTTAGGGAAAAGCAGCAGTTCTGGGAGAAATGGCAATTGGAGGGAGCTCCTCTTCCAGCTGTGCCAGCTCTGCAGCTGCTCAGGAGCAACTTCAGAGCAGATCCCAGAGATTCCCCTTCTGTGCTCAGCCCTAGGACCTCCTTAGGGATTAAATGTGGGATTCCACATCTGTATTCCCATCCACATCTGCATCCCCATTGACATCTGCATTCCCACCCCCTTCTGCATCTGCATCCTCATCCTTATCCCCTTCTGTATCCACATCTCCAGACCCAGATCCATCCACATTCCCATTCCAATTCCCATTCACACCTATTTCCATATCCACATCTGCATTCCCTGTCAGCATTCCCATCCCATCCCCTTCTGCTTCCACATCTCCAGACCCAGACCCATCTGCATTCCAGTTCCCACCTCAATTCCCATCCAGATCTGTTACATTTGCATTCCCATCCCTGTCAGCATTCCCATCCCATCTACATCCTCATCCTCATCCCATTCTGCATCCACTCCTCCAGACCCAGATCCATCCACATTCCCACTCCCATTCCCATCCAAATTCCATTCAAATTCCCATCCCAATCTGCATCCACACCCTTGTCAGCATCTGCATTCCCATCCCCATCCCCTTTTCTGTGTCTGCATCCACACCCTCATCCCCTCCTGAATCCACACCTTCAGACCCATCTGCATCCCCATTCCCATTCCCATCCAAATTCCCACTCAAATTCACATCCCAATCCCCAACCTCATCTGCACTGGCATTCCCATCCCATTCCACAGTCTTCCACCTCCTGCCCCATGGTCCTGCCTCTCCCAGCAGGCTTTCCAAGAGGGAATTTTGTACCCACTATTTCCATGGAAAAGTGTACCAGCAGAATCTTGGGAAAGTTAGCTGCAGATTCTGTCTCATTCCCACATCAGCTCGCTGGAGGGAAAAATATTTGCAGGAATATAACTTGTCTTTCAAATCCATTTATCTTCTTCCCCAACAAACCCAAAGGCACGAATTATTTAAGAGCCTCTCAGGATGAAGAGCAGCAGCCAATATTCCCAACATTCTTGGGAATACGTGTCAGCCAACAGGCAGTGCTGAGAGGTGCTCCTGTGGCCAGGAGAAGAAATCAATTCCCAGCTTTCCTCCCAGCTCTGCTGCATTTTCCAGCTTCTCCTTTGTGTTCCGTTCTCTCAGCAACGTCTCAGCCCCAGCTCTGAGCCCTCAGTGCTGTTCTGCTCTTCCACACTTGGATTCCAGCAACAACAGAATCCCAAACTGGTTTGGGTGGGAAAGGATCTTAAATCCCATCCCAATCCACCCCCACCCCTGCCATGGCAGGGACACCTCCCATTGTCCCAGGCTGCTCCAGCCTGGCCTGGGGCACTGCCAGGGATCCAGGGGCAGCCACAGCTGCTCTGGGAATTCCAGCCCAGCCCCTCCCCACCCTCTCAGCCAGGAATTCCTTCCCAATATCCCACCCAAATCTTCCCTTTCCCAGTGGGATCCATTCCCTGTGTCCTGTCCCTCCATCCTTGTCCCCAGTCCCTCTCCAGCTCTCCTGGAGCCCCTTCAGGCCCTGGAATTGCTCTGAGCTCTCCCTGGATCCTTCCCTTCTCCAGGGGAACATTCCCAGCTCTGCCAGCCTGGCTCCAGACCATCCTACACCAGGACCTGTGTCCAGACCACATCTCCCAGAAAGCACCAAACCCCAAATCCACGAGTATTTCCATGTTTTCCCACAGAAAGAGCAGGATCACTTGCATGCTTCCCACCTCTGCCAGCCCTCCTGATAACCACCCCAGGATTATTTTCCATTAATTTTGCTCATGGATATCCCTCCTGGCTCCAGTTTTCAGTTCCTGCTGTTGGCATGGACGGGTTTTCATTTTTTGAGCTTTTTTCCCCTCAGCAGGGCCCGCGTGGCCTCCGCCGCCTCCACCCCGATCACGGGCCTGCTCCCATCTTCCCATGTTCCCCACACCATTAATATTCATTTGCAGGATAAATTCCCAGCTCCAGCTTGGAAGCAAACAGGCTGCCTGCAGTGGAATTATTTATTATGGAATTAAGCAGCCGTTTGTCAAAGGAAAAGGCTTTGGGGCGTTTCGTTCCCTGCTCCCAGCTCAGCCTCCCTCCCCGAGGGCTCTGGGAGCTGGGAACCAGCAAAGCTCTGCCTGCACACAAATCCCACCTGAACAGGTACAACAGTGCACAGATTCCAGTAGAAATATCACAAAATACCCAATAAACCCTGTCTCCATCGCCTCAAAAACAGGGAATGCTTTTTACGCACATGGGGAATCCAGAGGAGCTGTGGCTGCCCCATCCCTAAAAGTGTCCAAGGCCACTTGGATGGGGCTTGGAGCAGCCTGGGACAGTGAAAAGTGTCCCAAGCACCCAGTTAAGGATGATCCTTAATTTCCTTTCCAATCCAAGCCACTCCATGGCTCTGTGACTGTCAGCCCAGCTCAGAGCTGCATCCCCAGATTAATGAGGGGGCAGATGGAGGCCAAAAAAAAAAAAAAANGGGGGGCAAAAAAAAAAAAAAAAAAAAAAAAAAGCCGTAAATAAATGCTTTGACTAATTCCACCCTCTAATAATCCTCCAATTACTCCCGAATTCTAAAGGACCCAGATGGAGCTGGCTGTTTTCTAGAGCTCATCATAAATTGCCTTGAAAAGAATCCCAGGCCTGTTATTTATCCCATTTGATTCCCGAGCTTGGCCGCTGCCTGGGAAATCACGGATCATCAATCAGCTTTTGACAGCCTCAGGAGCAATTCTGGCACCCAAAGGTTCTGTGGCTCTTTTCCCCTCTCCAAAGGAATGCCAGAAATTTCACCCTCAGCCGTTTGGAATGCAGTTTGCTGGACACAGGGACACAAGTGTCCTTCCCAACGGGGGAAAGTTCCTCTTCATCAATGGGGAAAGAGGGAATTAATTGGGAATTGTGGCGACTCAGCAGCACGTGGTGCCAATGGGCACAAAAAGGGCATCCCTGTGTCCTAGGATTGGGAGGAAGAGGAATCCCCAGCAGGAATTCCTGGCCAAAATGCACAAATATCCTTCTTTTTGTCACATTTTTAACTTTTTCCTTAGGAAGAGCTGCTGCCCTGCAGGTTAAAACCCCTGGAGCTGAGCCAGAGGCTCCTCCCTGCGCATTCTGGGGGGATGATCCTGCCTTAAACCTGCAGCTTATCTGCAAAACCTCCAGAATACCAGTTAAAAACTAATCCCACAGCAAAGTCCAATGAATTTCTGATGACTGAGCTAATTCAGAATTGTAATTTAAGGCCTGTGAAGGGAAGAGCAAAGCCTGACTAGGACTCAATATAAAAGCACACAACGCTCACCCTCTGCTCCTGTAGGACTGAGGGAGGATTTGCTGCTGCAAGAAAAAAGATTCCCAAAGGAACCTCTCCTCTTCCAGGACTGCCAAGGAAACTATGGAATCTTGGAATGGTTTGAGTCTGAGGCAAGCTGGGGTATCCTGCTGTGCAGAGAATTCCCAAAGCCCGCCTGAAAGCTCACACAGCCCTGTACATCTGTGTGCAAACTCTGAGATGAAGTGTGCTGCCTTAGAAAAGCCATGGAATAGAACAGACATTGTTGAGAAAAAAAAAAATTGAACTGGAAAAAAATTTCAAAAAAATGGGCTTGCAAACAGAGCAGATATTTCAGAGAATTAAAACAAACTATTTGGAGAATCAAATATTGCTATTATATATCAATATTTATATTTGCTACAAATACATGATAGCAAAACCACGTGGGGTAAAAATAATAATAATTAGTGTTAAAAATATTAACAGCATTGTGTGACAAAAGCAAATAAACTAAAAAACATTTATGACATATTATAACCAGGAAATAAGTTGACTTCTGATTAAATGGGGTTACATATAACATCTTCTGTGCCTCACCCACCTATGAGACTGATAATGAAGTAGAGTCTTTTAAACACCTCTCAACTACCCCATCTCTACAAAAACTGAATTTTTAACCCAACGCTGCTGTTCACATCTGGACTGGGGCTGAGATCTGCAACCAGCCAGAGAAAATGGGGACACAAACAGGGGTCAGCCCCAAACCAGGAGGGTTCCAGCTGCCAGGCTCTCCCGCTGCAGCGCTGCTCTGTTTTTCCGTGGAAGTTCAGCGCCAGGCTGGGACGTGCACAGCCTGCCAGGAGTGCAGACAGAGCGTGGGGCTGCAGCCCCAGCACCCCCAGCTCCCTGCAGGAACAGCCAGCAGCTATTTCTGGCAGGAACATTCCCCCAGCACCACCGCAAGGCTGGGCCTTGATTAAAGCACTGACAGCTCCAAGTGCTCCAGAACGTTCTGGCCATCCAGGCTGGCAGAGCTGGGAATGCTCCCCTGGAGAAGGGAAGGATCCAGGGAGAGCTCAGAGCAATTCCAGGGTCTGAAGGGGCTCCAGGAGAGCTGGAGAGGGACTGGGGACAAGGATGGAGGGACAGGACACAGGGAATGGATCCCACTGCCAGAGGGCAGGGATGGGTGGGAGATTGGGAATTGGGAATTCCTGGCTGGGAGGGTGGGGAGGGGCTGGGCTGGAATTCCCAGAGNAGCAGCCTGGGACTGGGGAAGGAAGGTTGGAATTAGATCCCAAACCCTTCCAGAATTGCAGGATGTGCCCAGTCCAGTGGTCTGACACCATGGGACAGAGCATGGAGCTGCTCTGCCATGGAGCCAGGCTGGGAAAGAGAGCGGGGAATGTTCCCCTGGAGAAGGGAAGGATCCAGGGAGAGCTCAGAGCAATTCCAGGGCCTGAAGGGGCTCCAGGAGAGCTGGAGAGGGACTGGGGACAAGGCATGGAGGGACAGGACACAGGGAATGGATCCCACTGCCAGAGGGCAGGGATGGGTGGGAGATTGTTGGGATATTGGGAAGGAATTGTTCCCTGAGAGGATGCTGAGGTAATTTTTCCATAAAAACTCTTTTTGGTTAAAGAGAAAAAAAAATACAGCATTTGCTGAAATGGAAGACACAAAATGTGTCCTATAGGGACCAACCATAAAACCCCTTTAAAAATCCCTGAAAATACCACAGAATCCCAGAATTACTTGGGTTGGGAGATGATTAAAAACCATCTAATTCCAACCCATTGGCAGGGACACCTCCCACTGTCCCAGGCTGCTCCAAGCCCTGGCCTGGAACACTTCCAGGAATCCAGGGGCAGCCACAGCCCATCTGGGAATTTTAATCCCTGGGAATGAACACCTGCAGTCTGTGTGCAAGAGGGATCTCTAAGATCCCTTCCAACCCAAACCATTCCAGGATGCCAAGCTCCCATGGCTCCAGACCACACTCCTGTCACTCAGACACGGGGTCACCCCAAACACTTTGTTTCTTGTCACCCTGAGGAGCAATCCCAGGCCCTGCTCCTCAACTCAGACACGTTGTTCATCCCCATTCCATAAATACCTGCTGCTGTTATTCCTACTCTTCTCCCGGAGCACTCCTGACATTTACACAGAGCCGTGACGCCAAAGGTATTTTCCTTATCAGCCAGGCCTCTTCCAGGGGCACTTTTTAATCCCTCACACCCCCAGATCTCCCTGGCACCCTCAGCAGCTCATCCTGGTGTCTGCCAGGACCACCCTTAGCTCAAATCAGAGCAGGTTTCCAAAATCCCATGGAAGCAGCACAGGAAAGCACATCCTGCTCCTGCTCCCACCTCCAGGGCTGCTGGCAGGTGAGGAACCTCCTTTTTCCGTGTCAAAAAACAGGGGAAAACCAAAGTTTTGCAGCTTCCAGGGCCGCCCTTCCAGGCCTGCAAGCAGGGTTTTCCATCCTTTTGGAAAAGCAGAGGCAGGAGCAGCTCTGTAGATCAAACACTCCGTGCAACAACACACACTCCACGCAATAATTAATCCTGGCTGAGGATCTGCCCTGCTATTTTTATCCTCTCCCGATTTTTATTTTAATCCTGGGCTCCGCTCCGCTCCCCTTCCCTGCGGCCGGAATGCGTCAGGGCCGACCCCAGCCCCTCCAGCAGCTCCTCCCTCGGAGCAGGCTCCTCTCCCAGAGCCATCTGCCACCCTCCCAGGTCTGCATCCCTCCCCTCCCACCCGGCTGGGGCTGACTCAGCAGCACCAGAAGGGCAGGATTTCACTCCCTGCTCCACGCAGCTCCTGCTGGGAAGCACTGGGAAGCACTGGGAAGGACTGGGAAGGGGAAAGGGAGAGGCAATGGATCCCCTCTCCTTGGATGGGGATACTCCCAGGCAGCTGGGGTAAAATGGATAAAATGGGGTCTGGATAAAAGCTGGAATTCACAGAATCACGGAATTGCCCATCCATGCCCTGGAAAAACGCACTGGATGCTCTCCAGAGCTCCTGTCAGCCTCAAGTATTCCCAGATTTTTCCTGACAGCACAGCCCTACGGAAACATTCCTTGTGCTGAGCAGAGAATCCCAGACTGGTTTGGGTTGGAAGAGGAATTAAGGATCATCCCATTCCACCCCCTGCCATGGGCAGGGATGTCTCCCAGTATCCCATGTTGCTCCAAGCCCCGTCCAGCCTGGCCTGGGACACCGCCAGGGATCCAGGGGCAGCCCCAGCTGCTCTGGGAATCTGTGCCAGGAAAAAACTCCTTCATGGAAAGGGCTGTCCAGCCCTGGCAGTCCCCACGCCTGCAGGCATTCCAAAGCCCTGTGGATGTGGGGACACGGGGCAGTGGTGGCCTGGGCAGTCTGGAAATGGTGGGACTCTGTAATCTCAGAGGGATTTTCCCAAATAAAAAAAGAGCTGGTTCTGCTTTTCACGGAATCTGGGCTCCAAAGTGCAGCTGGAAATGAGGGGATTCATTTGCAGCTCGATGCTGGGAATGGTGGGGAAGAGCCATGGGGAGAAGGGAATGTTCTGTTAAATCCCAGGAGATTGGCGGGGGTCAGAGCAACACCTGAGGGAAGCTGGGGACCAGTGAGAAAAGGGAAAAAAAAAATATATATATTTACAATATTTTCTGCTCTCCAAATGAGAACATTTCATTGTGAGGCTGAGCCCTCCCCTCCCACAGCTCCTCCAGCAGCTCCTGCTCCTCCAAACACCCACCCGGCCATATGGGCTCAGCACCAAAATAGAGCTTCCCTCTGCAGCCCTGAAAACACCTCAAGGGATCCAAAGACGCCTTCCTGGATGGAAAATCCAGCTCTCTTCACATGGAAAAGGACAATTTACCAGGGTGGGCAGCAGGGCCATGCAGGCAGAGCATTGCTGGGCTCCAGGAGCTGGGGGTGTTCCCTGAGGGAGACCTGCCCCATGCCAGCATCCCTCATCCATGCCATCCACCCCTGCCTGCAGCCACCCCATGGAAGAAGGGCTGGGAGACTGATTTAAATAGAACAGAAAGTCAGCAGCCACTTTCTGAGCTGGAAACAATCTGTCGTTACAGAGAGGGATCTGTAACAGAGAGGGATCCAGAGAGGGATCTGGAGAAGTTGTGGAATCCCCATCCCTGGAAGGGTCCAAGGTTGGATGGAGCTGGGAGAGGGGAAGCTGTCCCTGCCCATGGCAGGGGATGGAGCTGGATGAGCTTCAGGGTCTCTTTCCACCCAAACCAGGCTGGGATTCCATGATTTTACAGAGGGTAGCAGGGAGCTGTGTTTGGGAATAACCTCTTGGGATTTAGTGCCCCTGGTTTAACACAGGGAATGATTCGTTGAGTGCCTTTAAAACATTGAACGTTTTGAGGCCATCAGTTCATCCCCAGAACCACTTCCAGCAAAGCTGCTCTGCGATTCCTGGCCTGGAATTCAAGGAGAGACCCCCCCAAAATCGATCATGGGAGAGGGAAAACAGCTGGAGCTGTGCCAGAGGGGCTTGGGATGGATCTCAGGGAAAGGTTCTTCCCCCAGAGGGTGCTGGGCACTGCCCAGGCTCCCCAGGGAATGGGCACATTCCCAAGAGCTCCAGGAGCACCTGGACACCGCTCCAGGGATGCCCAGGGTGGGATTTTGGGGCGTCTGTGCAGGGCCAGGAGCCGGATCCGTGATCCTGTGGCTCCCTTCCAGCTCTGATATTCCACAATTCCGTGCAAACCTCACTCAGCATCCCCTCATGGGATCCCAACATTTAGAATTCCTGGAGAACACGGACTGCACCCCTGCGTTCCCAGGGCTGGATCCAGGGCATGACCCCAGAGCCTGGAAAAGGGGATCAGCAGCCCCTGGCAGCCCTGACAATCCCAAACCTCCTGTTCCGAGGGATCCTTCTGCTCCTCTGTGCCCCAGACAGCTGCTGGGGCTGCGCTGGAGCAGCTTTTCCAGCTCCTCACCTGCATCCATCTGTCTGGCACTGGGAACATCCCAGTTCCCGCTCCCAGCACCTCCCAGCCCCGAACAGCTCCTGTCATGTGTTCCAGATCCCTGCACAGCTCTGACACCACGTCCCTGGAGCTAAAGATAGACCGTGGCGCGCAGCCGGCGGCGGGAGCCGACAAACGCTCCCTGACAAACACTCGTGTGCAGATCCCCAGGAAAGGGAGGGTCAGGGCTGTCAGCGCTCTGGGAACGCCTGTCAGGCTGCATCTGGGGCTGCAAAAGGCTCTCCAGGAACCCACACGCTGCGTGCTGGACCGCAGATACACAAATACGTGCAAATATCGCGGAATGACACATTCCCAGGGGGGTTTGGATGGCAAGGACATGTAATCCCAGCCCATCCCACCCCCTGCCACGGGCAGGGACACCTCCCACCATCCCAGGGTGCTCCAGGGAACACTCCCAGGGATGGGGCAGTTTCCCCTTCCCATGCAGAGATCTCACTGGGACCTCCCCAACTTGGAAAACCTGCAAAACCTTTTTCCCTAGGAGAAAACTCCCAAAGAGCATCTCCACTCCCTCAGCAATTCCACGCTGGGCTTTCCCCCTCGGTGACACATTTTCCTGATCCCCCCAGGGTGTGCCACCGGGTGCTCCACACCTCCAAGCTGCTCCTGCACCCTCAGCATCCTCCAGCCTCTCCCGGAGGAGCACAAACACCCCAAAACACCTGGGACAAGGATCCCAAATCCCTCAGGCCTCATACCTCCTGCAGCAGGGGCGGATGAGGCTCGGAGCTCTCGGATGCTGCTCCCTCCCCGTGGCTCCCAGCCTGGTTCAGACCCGAGGGGGGCACAGGGGAATCATTTCCTGCAGCGTGGGCAGGAGGGAGGAGGCGATCCCAACCCTGATCCCAACCCTGACCCCGATCCTGACCCCGATCCCGCAGCCAGGGAGGGTTAATGAGGGCCCACATCCCCAGGAACGTGATGTCATCCAGCTCGTCGTTCCCAGGAGGATCAACCCCAGCCTGAGCTGCACCAATGCCCACATGCCTGCGAGGGGTTTCTAATTTTACATCCAAGCCTCGCCTGCCATCCCCATCCTGCTGATTTAGCTCTCCCCAGGCTGGCTTCAGAGCCTCCAAGTCTGGAGCGTTTTTGCCTCTTTAGGGAAAAACGTGCCTTTCTTTCCCTGCAGGTTTGGGAAGCGGCTCGGGACTCAAGGCATTGGGGATTCTGGCTTGGGGTTCTTTGCCTTTTCCCACCCCAAATGTCAGGGCACTGCTTTGCTTCTGGGAAAAACCCTGGTGCCACCCCTTCACAGGATGCCAGCCTGGTTTGGGTGGGAAGGGACCTTAAATCCCATCCCATTCCACCTGCCACTGTCCCAGGCTGCTCCAGCCTGGCACTGGACACTGCCAGGGATGGGCCATCCATGGAATAACCTGAGCCAGGGCCTCCCACCCTCCCAGCCAGGAATTCCCAGTTCCCAATATCCCACCCATCCCTGCCTTCTGGCAGTGGGAGCCATTCCCTGGGTGCTGTCCCTTCTTGTCCCAGGTCCCCCTCCAGCTCTCCTGGGGCCCCTTCTCATCTCTGGAAGTGTCCAAGGCCAGGTTGGATGGGACTTGGAGCACCCTGGGACAGTGGAAAGGGTCAGGGGTGGACTGGGATGGGCTCTAAGATCCCTTCCCACCCAACCCATCCTGAAATTCTGTGATTTACGTTCTTAAAGCCTTCTGGGCAGGAGCCACTGCTGTTCATTTTCCCCATCTTTTTCCAGCCCCCATCTCATTCCCAGGTGCCCAGTTTGGGACGAGCTTCCCACAGCAGGAAGCGACAGCCCCCCCACCCCATCCACACCCCCAAGGGCATTCCAAAGGGAATGAATTCCCTGTGCAGCAGCTGCCCCAAAGCTCCACACCTGGCCCAGCCCCACCTCGGCGCTCCCGGGGGCAGCAGCAGCCCGGGAATGGTGGATCCCACTCTCTGAAAATCGTTAATTGCTTTGTTTGTGTTGACGGGGCTCTCAGGCTGATCTGCTCAGCACTAATGAGCCATTAACTCCCAATTAGGAGCCTCTCTCTAATTCCAGGCAGTTCTGCTGATGAATTAATTACCAGGTGAGCTCAGCTGCTGCCTCAGAGCCCCAGCACCCAGGGAATGGCATTCCCTAAATATTGCTCCTGGAGACGAGTTCCTGTGGGAACACTGACACACCAACGTGAAATCCCATAGGATTGGGTGGGAAGGGATCTGAAATCCCATCCCATCCCATCCCACCCCTGCACGGGCAGGGACACCTCCCACTGTCCCAGGCTGCTCCAACCCTGCCTTGGAGGCTGCCAGGGATCCAGGGGCAGCCACAGCTGCTCTGGGAATTCTATTCCAGGGCTTCAGTACCCTCCTAGCCAGGAATTCCTTCCCAATATCCCACCTAGAGAGGAAATCTGGGATGCTTTCACAGGCATCATGGATCAAGCCACAACTCCAGGCATGGTTTTCATGCAGCTTTTAAATTCTTAACCTCATCCAGGTAAGAAAAAAAATAGGGAAAAAGCCCCTTTTTTTTCTGGCTGAGGTCCTTGGCACGGAGCACTCCATGAATTTTTTCTGAGCTTTCCAACCCTGTCCAGGCTGCTGAGCAGCACTGGGAGAAGCAGCCACAGGCAGGGAAATCGTGGGGAATATTAAATAGAAATCCCAGCTCCTCCATCAGGCAGAGCGCTGAGCACGGAGTCAGCAATGTTCCACTGGGGAAATTCCATCCCCACTCCGTGCCCCGGGAATGTAAATGCCTGCTGCACAACCAGGGGCAGGAAAGGCTCCAGAGGAACACCGGGAATGTGCTCAGCACCACGGGAAAAAAAGATGGGAAGCTACGGAATAAAAAGGGAAAAGGGATGGAGCATTCCTAGGGATGGGAGTTTGGGAGTTTGGAGAGCTCTGGGATGTGCTTTTAGCTGGGACTCAGAGCACAGCCCCACGGCTGCTGCTTGAGCCAAGCTCAGTATCCAGGAATCACCACACATCCAGAATCCCAGGATCCCCAGCCTGGAAAAGCCTCCCAAAGTCACCGAGTCCAACCTTTGCCTGACCCCCACCTTGTCACCCAGCCCAGGGTCAGGTGGGAGACTGGGAAGGAATTCCTGGCTGGGAGGGTGGGGAGGCCCTGGGCTGGAATTCCCAGAGCAGCTGTGGCTGCCCCTGGATCCCTGGAATGTCCAAGACCAGGCTGGAGCAGCCTGGGACAGTGGGAGGTGTCCCTGCCCATGCCAGGGGTGGCACTGGGTGGGCTTTGAGGTTCTTTCCCACCCAAACCATTCCATGATCCTGTGATTCCCTGATCCTTCCTGCCCTTGCACTGACAACGGATTTTAAATTTAAACACGTTCTGATTCCTGGTGACACTGATCCCAAAAATATTCCAAAACCCACAATGGGCCCTACACCCACCCCCAGCTGAACCCCTGGAGAAGCCAAACCCGGGGCACAGGCAGGAGCAGGGAGAGCAGGAAGAGGGACAGACCCCTCCCTGTGGGACACGGAGCCATCCCAGTCCTTCATCACCATCAGCACTGCCTGTCCCAGGTTATTTATCCCAGAGCTGTGTCCTGACGGATCCGGATCCTGCAGGCACAGATCAATATCCTAACGAGGAGAGGAAATCTCAGCAGGAAAATTGCTGCTCCACGAGGCTGCCTCGCTTTGGCTCCGTTCATCTCTGCACCTCTGGCTGCTCCTTCCAGACCTGTCCCAGTGGATCAGGAGGGGATTCCTGAGGGGACTGGGGTGCCTGACTCACCCCAGAGCAGCTGTGGGACCCCTCAGCATCCCAAAGTCAGCACTGCCATGAATCCCAGAACATGGAATGGGTTGGGAAGGGACCTTAAATCCCATCCCACCCCTGCCATGGCAGGGACACCTCCCACTGTCCCAGATTATCCAGCCTGGCCTTGGGCACTTCCAGGGACCCAGGGGCAGCCACAGCTGCTCTGGGAATTCCATCCCAGCCAGGAATTCCTTCCCAAAACCCCTCCTAAATCAACCCCAGCCCTTCAGTTTGAAGCCATTCCCTCCTGTCCCTGTCACTCAGTGGCTCCTTGAGTCCTTATCCTCCCTGACAAACCCCGAGCAGAAGGAATCCTTGTCGGCAACAAATGGAACAAATCCATGACAAGAGCAGGAATTTCAGCAGCAGGGGCAGGGCAGGCACAGAGCAGATCCAGGAGCTGGAAAAGCAGAGGGTGATTCCAGCCCAGGCTGCATCTCCCTGGCCACAGCCTCCCACAGGTAAGGGCTGAGCCAGCCCTGCTCCACAGCCAATAAACCTCCTGATAAATCGACTCCACGGAGCATTTTCCTGTCTGGGGGCANCAGTCCCTCTGCAGCTCTCCTGGAGCCCCTGGAATTGCTCTGAGCTCTCCCTGGAGCCTTCTCCTCTCCAGGGGAACATTCCCAGCTCTCCCAGCCTGGCTCCAGAGGGGCTCCAGCCCTGGAGCAGCTCCATGGCCTCCTCTGGATTTGTCCAACATCCCTTTGATGTCAGACCCCAGGGCTGGAGCAGCTCTGCAGGTGAGGTCTCACCTGAGCACAGGGGCAGGGGGGCAGAATCCCCCTTTCCTGCAGGTCCCAGACTCCAGAGGCAGTGTCACCCTGATCCAGTGGACACCCTGGTCCAGTGCCCTGCCCCTGGCAGCCCCATCCCCACCCTGTTCCCACGCACTGCCTGGATTTGGGGGGAAATCCTGGGTGTGTATCCCCAGCACTGCCAGCAAGGGGCTGAGTTTGCTCTGCTGGGAGCTCTGGGATTTGTTCATCTCCTGCACCATGCATCCAGGAGCTCCAGAGAGTCACTAAGGCTGGAAAACAAGGACTAGGAACCTGCAATAAATACTGCAATTAGAGGAGAGACCTGTTCCCAGCATCCCCAGAGCCTCTCCCAGCTCTGGAATGGCACACACAGCTCCAAACCTTTGGAACCCCGTCACGGTCACTAATGAGCTTAGTCTGGGCTCCCAGATTAATTCAGAGCAAGGCAGGATGATGATCTTCCCTGGATGCCTCCAAGGGCAGCTCAATGTTCCGTAAAAAAGGGGCAGGCTTTGTCTCCACACCCCAGGAAGGATCAGTCAGGAGTGAGTTGGGCTGCATCCCAGGAGCCCCATTCCCACAGGGATGCAGCCCCCTCACCCCTTTCCTTCTCCCCCTGCTCCCCAAATCCCTCAGAAGCAGCACGGGGCGCAGGGAAGGGAGGCAGGAGGAGCCCCCAGCCCCCCAGGCTCTTCCCAGCCTGAGCTCAGCACTCCCCTAGACAAATCCCCAATTCCTCCTGACGTTTTGGGTGACTCTCTCAGAATGTCCCAGCGCTTCACCCACGCCTGGCCTCTCCCCCTGCTCCTGCCAAGCACTTTTATCATCACTGAGCTCACAGCAGCCTCGCTTGTGTAACACACAAGGAGCTGAACCAGCGCTCTGCTCTTAAACCTCACCCTAAAATCCCCCCAGGAACCAACAGCAGGCACAAAGCCAGGCCTAAACTACAACTGGTTTATGTCACCCGCAAACTGGGAGTTTGTCTTCCCTTAGGATGAGCCCCCAGGAGGTGTGGATGTTTGGGAAGAGATGGGATCGGATGGGATGGGATCCATGGGATGGGATGGGATCCATGGGATGGGATCCATGGGATGGCATGGGATCCATGGGATGGGACAGGGTGGGATGGGATGGGACGGG
>VXBQ01015999.1:263-57506 GCA_013400175.1 Phainopepla nitens
AGCGGCGAGCAGGAGGCGGCCCCCGCGGAGGAGCCGGCGCGGCAGGAGCCCCCCGCCGAGAGCAGTCCGGAGGGACCCGCCGCCGAGTCGGCGGAGGAGTAAGCGCCGCCGCCGCCCCTCGCCGACGGACTTTTCTTCCCCCATGTTTGTTTTTGGAGTGGTGCCAGGTACTGGTCTCGGAGAACTTGTCTACAACCAGGGATTGATTTAAAAGATGTCTCGTTTCTTTTTTTTCTCTCCCCCCGCAGCTCCCATCTCAAATCGTTATGTGTTGCCGCCATTCCAACGGGCGGAGGGGGGCTCCCCTCCGCCTTCCTCTCCCATCCTCTATATTTTTGTTTTTTTAGGGTTTTTTTTTCATCAGTATTAATGTTTTGTTTTGGTTGGTTCGGGGTTTTTTTGTTGGTTTTTGGGTTTTTTTTGTTGGGTTTTTTTTTCGTTTATTTTTTAATTTCATACTTTACAACTCTCTTCATATTATAAAACTTTTGCCGATCGGTCTATGGACATGCCCATATATGAAGGAGATGGGTGGGTCAAAAAGGGATATCAAATGAAGTGACAGGGGCCGCAGTGGGGAACCCGGGGCGCGCAGCCCTTACCGGGAGCGCGCCCCGCCAGAAATGATGTAAGGGGTTAGTCTTTTTTTTAAAAGAAAGTTATTACGATGTATTTTGTGAGGCAGATGTTCTATAAGGTTTACAACACTACAAGTCTTGATTAAGAAGGAAAGGAAAAAGGAAAAAAAAAATAAAAAATAAAAATCAATACCCAGATAAAGAGATCATAGTCTTAGGAATTCATTTAAACCATAGGAACTTTTCACTTATCTCATGTTAGCTGTATCAGTCAGTGATTAAGTAGAAATACAAGTTGTATAGGCTTTATTGTTTATTGCTGGTTTATGACCTTAATAAAGTGTAATTATGTATTACCAGCAGGGTGTTTTTAACTGTGACTATTGTATAAAAAAAACAAATCTTGATATCCAGAAGCACATGAAGTTTGCAACTCTTTCCACCCTGCCCATTTTTGTAAAACTGCAGTCATCTTGGACCTTTTAAACACAAATTTTAAACTCAACCAAGCTGTGATAAGTGGAATGGTTACTGTTTATACTGTGGTATGTTTTTGATTACAGCAGACAATGCTTTCTTTTCCAGTTGTCTTTGAAAATAAAAGAAAACTCTTCAGATGCAATGTTTTTTTTTTTTTTGTGTAGCATCTTGTCTATCATGTTTTTGTAAATACTGGAGAAGCTTTGACCAATTTGACTTAGAGATGGAATGTAACTTTGCTTACAAAAATTGCTATTAAACTCCTGCTTAAGGTGTTCTAATTTTCTGTGAGCACACTAAAAGCGAAAAATAAATGTGAATAAAATGTATAATTTGGTTGTCTTTCTTTTATGGATACTCTGGTAGCTTAAAGGGAATAGCCAGTATTGTCTAAATTTGTACAGTCATGTGTGCTGTTAGCACTAGCTTTGAAAAGTACCTTCTTGGATCTTGGACTCTGTAATACTGTGCATTTTACAGAGAAAGTGTGCAGTGCACCAGGTAATTTGTAGGCTTTTCTGGCTTTAAAAAGAAGATTGGAAGGCAGTGTGAGCATGTACAGATGATTCTCCTGTCCAGGCTCCATCTTGCTTTTAAGACCAGAGGTATCCAGCGTATGAGGGTCTTGCCTCTTGAGGAAAATAAGATTCTATTTCAATTGCTTAGGGTGGGGCACTGAAATTTTTATGCTGAGTTGCTTAAAAATTAAGCTCTTGAACAGATGTCCTACTTAGATCTTGGTATGCTGGTCCTGCTTTTGGTACCTCGATGATTGTCTTGAAAACTTTAGCCTGGAAGGAGAAGGGGGAAACTAACACTGCCATTCTACTTAAAGTAGTTAAAAGCAATATCTTCTTTTTTTCCTCAAGTGCTACTCCCAAGTACAGGTGAGTTTCAAAACAGATTTCAAAATTTGTCTATAAAAAGAAAAAATTTTTTGGTGCTTGCCTCTAATTGTTAGGCTTTTTGGCTAATTTCCAGCATATTGCTCAGGGCAATTATGCCTTAATAAAACAGCGAGTTCATGTAAGAAAAGCAGCAGTGGTGTTTGGAGGGTGGAAATTGATTCAAGAAATTGTTGCTTCTAAGTTTATAGGAGAAAGTTTAGTGTTACACTTATTTGCTTCCACCATTTTCAGCAGAAACTCTTTGGAAGCAATTATGATTCGTTTTATGAGAAAATGGCACGTTAGCACCTTGTTCCCTAAAGAACAAAGCCTAAACTGAATGAAGTATAGTAGATTTTCTGCTGAACGCATACTTCTTTTTGTTTTGTCTGGGTTTTTTGGTTTTTAATTCAGCTGTCTACCATTTTAACTTCGGCTTGTATGTACTCTAGTTGCCCTGGTATTTCTCTATAACTTTAGAAATGTATTGAAACTATGCTATAATTGCTGAGGGACAAAAATAAATGGATGTAAAACAAGATCCTCCACACCAGTGTCATTCTTGGAGTACATGTGTTTGAAGTCTAGTGCATAACTGCTTTGCTAAGGGGTTTTTATAACATGGCTGTAAAAACCTGTTTTGAGACGCATAATGTCTTGGCCATAGAGTCAATGTCTCTTTTTAATAAATATATATATTTAAATCCAAGGATTCTTGAAGAGAAGTCTGAATTTCTTCTTTTTATTTTTCTTTTTTCTTTTTTGTCAAACTATATATGTAAATATGAATAAAATAATTGCTAGTAAAGTTCTTTTTCAGAATTTCTTAACCTCTCAAGCTTTCATGGTTTTTTTTCTCACTCAGCTGGTGGTTTCTGAAGCACTTCCTGTTCCTGGGAGTGCAGAAATGTTCCTGCCCCTGGCAGATGGACTTTTGGTTTGGGGCTTTGTCATTCTGTGGCTTGACTTCCAAGTCCTAACACTGGTAGAGTTTCAAAAGTGCATCTTAAGAACACTAGTTCCGTGGTCTGCTCTTCCTGTCCCAGTAGTCGGGTGAGATTTGATGATGCCAGTTTTCCACTGTGTGGTTTAAGAAGACAGAAGTCAAGAAAGGGCTTGGAATCATGGAAATGAAAACATGGAGGAGTTTTGAACTGCTGCCTCCTGCCAGAGAAATGTGCAGGAGCACCTTTCCTCCCTGGACCCCAAGGGACTGAGTAGTAATTTCTGTGGAATTGTGGAATATCTTTTTTTCTGTCCAAGGAAAATGAAGGAACTGAGTGGAACTTAGTGACTGGTCAGGTAGTTCATCTTACTGAGAAAGCTTTATACTTTTTTTTATTGCATTGGTTGCCTCAATGAAAATGCTAGTTATAGTAAGTATTGTAATTTCAACGAATTCTCTAAGAGCATATGTGGGTTTAAAATGTGTGATTTCAAACCAATTTTTCTATATTGTGGTTCTTTTTAAGCAGAATATTATTACTGTTATGAAAAAGGTAATTAATTTCTGTTGTGCTGAAACAATGTGATATTTTTAGGTAAAACTTACACTGGAATCTAATTTTACCTGACTAGGGGCTCTAGAGATTTACTTCTTTTGTTTATTTACTTACACTGAGACAACAGTTTTCCTTGTTCAAGAATGTAACCTGGTTGTACAAAAGTGCTTTAGATCTCATGTCTATCTTGGTAATATCCAAACTACATTTCAGAGTTTCCAAATCAAGATGTCTGACCTCAAGTACTTGAGTTTTGTATCTGGTCCTGATACTTATTATGTAAAACTGTGGAAACTTTGCCTTCAGGCAAGGAAGTAAGACAGGAAAAGGGAAAGATGAGATGGGTGAGGGAAGCGGACTCCAGGCTTTGTCTTCTGCTGGAGTGCCATCACTTGCTTGTGTCCACAATCCTTGGATACAAATCAAGTCTTGTATCAACTTCTGCCATACCTAAAAACTTCTACTGGTTGTGTTAGATGTGAGGATTGCATACTCACATACATGTAGAATACATTCTACTCCTTTATTATGATGTTGTCTATGTTTGAAGGATGTTTTTTGTTCTACAATACTGTTTGAAACAGCTAACTCTAGAACTTTACTTGCAGATGATCTGATAAAGGTCAAAGGTTTTCATCTGTTTCGATTGTCTGAGTTTTTCTAAGTTACAAGTCTTTTAATATTGCCTTTTAAAAAATCTAGGATAATATACATTCTAGTCTGAAACTGTAATGCTGGTTCATGACTTCCTGCAAAATCTACCTGTGAACTTGGTCTTTATGCTGTTTTGCATAGTAAAAGGGTAGTAAAAGGTCATCACTGGTGGTGTTGGACTGGTTTCACTGTTAGTTTGTTTTGAGAGACTGAGGTGAAATGTGTTTTTCATAATGATGTAGCTTAGTTGAAAGCGCCCTGATTCTAGCTTAGGACTTTGTTTTTTTTCCATACTGAGGTCACTGAGATAGAATAAAGCAGGTCCTTTTTTCCTCAAGAAGAAGTGGAAATGGTATATTGTTTAAAACACAGTGTAGACAGTGGGATGAATTAGTTCTTACAAGTCTGAGATCCTTGGATAGCTGTCAGTGAGTGGGGCCTATTTGCATTGGCACAAGTCAGGCAGGGCAGAGGCAAGCAGGCCAGGCAGCGTCCTGGCACTCAAATGGGGGAGCCTAAGAGGTGGTGCTACAAGGAAGTGCAAGGTTCCTGAAAGCCTCTGGACTGACTTGCCCTAGGGAGAGCCAGTGGTGGTGAGCTTTTAAGGCCTGTTGCTTGTTTGAGGATTGAGAACGGGAAGATGTAGCAGCATGTTTCCTGATGCCTTTACTGGGACAACTCTTGAGATTGCCCTGAAGTGGAAACACTGCCTATTGGGAAGATCAGTGGAGGGATATAAGGGCCAATTATGCCTAACCAGAAGGGTGACCAAAGTATTGCCCTGTGAATGAAGTACAGAGTTAGAAATATGTAGATTTGGGCTGTATTGTTGAGTACACTTTTTATAAAAAAGCAAGAGGTATTCTTCATATAAAAGAATTCAGATTCAGAATGCCATGGTTTTAGGATATCTATACTTTTACCTGGTGGAGGTGACATAAAGGTTAAGTTAATGTTTTTTAGAATGTTTTGAGGTCTTAGGACAGTTACAAGTATTATTTACACACCTTCATGCTCAATCTGCTGCAGGAAGGCATGTTTATCCAAAACAGGACTATCAAGGTACTAGGTAAAACAAGACACTAGTATTTGCAATTACAAAGACACAAACAAGATGTATGGAATATTAGTTCTCAAAGATATGATGAATTTGGATAAAATGTCAAAGACATTATTCAATTAAAAGGAGGGGGAGGGTCTTTTTTTTTTTCTGATTTTAGATCTGCAAGTACAGGGAAATATTATTGGTGATGTATGCATTTTTTTTCACAAAGTAGCAAATATTCTAGGAGTTAGGATTCTTAGGACAGTTCCTGTGGCCATGTATGTGATAACCTGCACTAGAAGAGTGCTGGAGAGGGAATGTTTGGAGTCAGGCAATGCTACCTTCTGGGGTATTTTCCAACACCACAGCTGATACTGTTGGTAATAAAGTATTTGATAGTTGCTCTTTGCAGGTACCATAGTGACTTGAGATTTGTTTTTAGATACAGTACAAACTAGACTCTTTCTCCTGAAGTTCACACCTTAATTTCCAAAAAAAAGAGAAAAATACCTATGTATCTGTTAGTTAGGTAAGTTGTTCTTGCTGAGTAACTCTAATAGCTGCAAAAAAAATTCCTTTCTAGGCTATACTAGAGTAGTTATTTCTCTGAAGTTTGTTATGGAGAACCACCTGAGTGTTTACAATTAATTTGATGACACAATAAGCCATGCTTACAAGGGTCACCTGCTGTTCAGAGGAAGCAAAAGCTCGAAATGGTTCTTTTCTAGCAAGAAAAGGCATAGGCAGGGCCTTTACAAAGGGTACCAAGAGGAAAAAAAGAAACCAATCCTCAAGCTTTAGGAACTGAAGGAAGAAACTGCTCTTCCAGCTCCCTGAAGCAAGGCTGTCATAGGTTTAAAATACTCCCTTTCTGTCTTTAAAAAAATATAATATACTTGTGAGAGACACTGTTTCCGCTGGAGTGCAGATCTATGTTCCCTTCATACACCACCAATGAAACCAAGTACAAAACTGGTTGCTGAAGGTAAAATTTTTCAGGAATGAATCGTTAGGCCTCTCACAAGTCCCACATTGCAGTTTAGGAGTCTATTAAAACAAACTTAGCAGATATAGCTCAGAGGATTTAACTCCTCTGAGGAGACTGGGCAGCAAATATATCCCACCTTGGTAATTAAACAAAATGACAGAAATTATGGACTGATACTCAGAACACAGGAAGGAACATGATCTTTTTTATTTTTCCCTCAGTACTATTTTTGCATATCCTACATATGTTTTTGCTTTCTAATAAATATCCAGGAATATAATTCAAAGCAGTGGAGTGAGAATAATTCCAAAATTTCTCAGAATTCTTTCTCTTTGATGTTTTTATACAGGTATATTTGAAAATTGTTCTTATATTTTATTCCGCTGTTTAACAATTTTGCAAGTTAATGTTCACATGGAGAAACAATGTCATATGTATGCTAAATTAGATAACTTCCCTTTTATGGATCTTGGTGACACTAGAATGAGGCCAAAATCAGTGCTTCCCAAAGTTTGTTAAGCTATGCAACACACTTATGAAATCACAGAATCACAGAATGACTAGGTTGGAAGAGACCTTCAAGATCAGCGAGTCCAACCCATGCTTTAACACCTCAACTAAACCATGGCACCGAGTGCCACATCTAGAATCTTTTTTAAAACATCCAGGGATGGTGACTCCACCACCTCCCCAGGCAGGCCATTCAAGTACTTCCACTCTTTCTGTAAAAAAACTTTTTCCTAATATCCAACCTATATTTCCCATGTTGGAACTTAAGACTGTGTCCTCTCATTCCCGTAAATGTTGCTAATGATAAGAGAAATACATTTGATTCTTCTATGCAGCATCCACCTGGAATCCACAAGAAGTTATGTGCAGTAAAGGTACCAGAAAGTACAGTGTTTGCCTGAATTAAGAGGCTGAAGACCCACAGGACCATACTGACAAAATGGACAGGAGCACTTTCATGTGTTGCTGTTACAAATGACAAAAATGAAATGCTGCTAGAAACTTAGCCTCACTGTTATATATGTGAGTGTTTATACCCTGGAGGTTCATCAGTCACGGCTTCTCCTCTGCCTCCATCACACAGAGTCTTTCTAATGCTCAACAAGCTTATACATCAAAGTGATGATGCGAAATGTATTTACAAACTCCTCTGGATAAGTCATCAGAAAAGTTTGCTATTTCCAATGTATTTGGTCATTCTTGCTATCCACTGAATGCTGTGTTAATCTGATGAATTTTTTGCCTTTGTGGTGCTTGCACAGAAAATTGTAATTTCGAGATCATGAAGCTTCTGCTTTTATTATAAATTGGGCCAAAGAGAAGAAAGAAGGGGGAAATACCTTTCAAGTGGTGTTATAATAGGATAATCAACTTTAAAAAACAGAGAGAGAGATTCAAAGCCAACTGTTCTCTATTTAAATCCCAGTGCAAATCTAATCTAATCTAATCTAAAGAGGCTTTAGGGCCTTGACTTGCTTCTTGTTGTTGTTATTGCATACATGTTATGATAGTCATTAGTTTAGTAATCAGTGGATACATAGAAGTAGAAACAAACTAGTACTTCTGAAGTTTCCCTACTCCTAAATGCCCCGTGGCAGGTGTGCCAGGTTTAACTACAAAAGCAATTGCTGGAGAAACATTCTGTGTGGTTTTTTCACAGAGATACAGAAGATGGAAGCGCTGAGTTGTTCCTGAGGATTTCAGGAGAAATAATACACTCTTCATCTTTTGTGACAAAGATAGAATGAGGACACTTGTAGTGTATCTTTTCAGAGAAGCCACACAAGTTTACAGTGAGTCTGTAAAAAGGTGCTGAATATCAGACCATCCCAGCAGCCCTTGAGTGGAGCAACATAAGTGTAAGAAATGCTCCATTTGCAAGTGAAACTGGGCATTTAAAAACCTTCTATATTGCAGGCTTCCTTACAAGTGAATCTGCCATATTAAAGGCAATCAAATTGCAGATGATAGTGACGTGGACAGCTGGGCAGGAATCCCACAGGAGGAGCACGGCGGAGGATGGCTTCTGAACAGCAGTGTAAACAAAGGCTCATTTCTGTAAGACTACTACTACTAGGAAATATTTATACTGAGATATGGGCTCTAAAGGCCAAGATTAAATATGAGTCTTGTTTGTGCCAGGCACTGTGTGTAAACATCTGTGAGAGACAGTCTCTACTCTGAAAAAGCTTCCAGGCTAAATGCAGAAAGGTTAGGCTGCTTCACTTCCTACCATTGTTAGAATCACATTTCTATTTGTCTTGGTCAAGATTATGAAGGGAGAGGGAATAAATTACCAACTTCCTTTTTTTTCCCACCCTCCTGCCCCCCCAAAGATCTGTTATTTGCAAGTTTCTTTTTTCACTTCATGCTCTTTGCCTTCATAAAAGTGGAACTGTGGTACTGGAGGCCTTGCCATTCATGTGCAAATGGCCAGGGCATTTTCATGGCCACACGTATCGATGGGCAACGCAAGCAATAACAAATATTAACTTAGAAGTGGCTCTTGAGTGAAAAGATCAAGCCGCCCCAAAACTTTGAAATGTAGCTTGAAACAGATTATCGATAGCTCTCTAGTGACACTTCGAGGCCGTTTTCATGTACTGAAACTAAAATACATTCCACTCTTTTTAAGTGGCTGTTTTGAGCACTGGGAGCAATTTCCAGAATGGAACTAAGTGTGGCTTTTTGAAAAGGTGGGAAGGTGCCCATTTTAGGGAGAATATTTGCATTTAGAGGTATGATTTGTCTTTCAGGGGCTGTTAATTCCTTATCAAAAGCTATCCTCCAGCTTGATTAAGTATTGGTATGTTAAAGTACAGAAACTAAGATTCTTCATAGATTTTCTTTTCTATTAAAAAAGTACTTTAATGTGAATTTTTAAGTTATAATTTGTGATTCCCAAGAGTTTTAGTAAGAATTTCTCTATCCAAATTCTCTTGCAAAACTACAGATATAGGAAGAAAATGTATATATTCCAGTTGACTTAGAACGGAACTACTGGAAAATTGGTTCAGATCCACCATCTGGAATGCTGTGAGTCCTCATGGACCAGCAGATGAAATGAATGTGTATATTGTGCATTAAATAGAAAGAAAAACACGTTTATTATTTCATATTCATTTTCACATGATTTGAAAAAAGTGTCCTTAGTAGTTTGTAAAATTGATTGTGTTCACTGTGATTTCTAGAACATTATCCCAAAGTTACCAAAGGCACTTACCTGAAAATCACAAGTTTAAAAATTTCACCAACTTTTCTTCTAACACAGACAGGAATGGTAGTGCAGGGATTGCCTGATGACATTTTTACCATCATGTTGCATAAATCAGCTAAAGTGGTAAAAATGCTTGTGGTTTGGCTATATTTATAGTCTCTGTATTGCTAGCCACATGGGAGAGCTATGGGAGGGAATTTCCCTAAAATTGTTTTAGCCAACATAACCACTGGGACATCGAGCATTTGTTGCTACTGAGAGTGTTAAACTTGGAAAACTCTCTCTACAACATGGCAAGGGGGAAAAAATAGTTAAGAGAATAACATTAAAAAGTAGTAGTCAAAGGATTTCACACAGCTTTAGGAAATCAGCTGAACAATTTCTGAGTCATTAGTGAGAGATTTTGACAACAAAAAGAAATAGGATAATCTAGAAAACTAGAGTAGGATAAATCCAATACCTGTTTTAGGTATGGTTTCACAAAGGATTTTGGTAAAAAAGGATAAAGGAATGAGGAAAAAAAAAGGTCGAGAAGTGCAAAAACAAAAAGAGAAGGACTGGCAGAAGGACAGAGATGTGCATTGAGTGGAACCACAACACAATGAAACAAGGACTAGGGAAGTTACAGATGAAGCAGCTAACAAAGATAACTGAAAATGCACTAGAGAAGATGTATTTTTAGGTGGATAAAATGATTAGAAAAAGTCAAGATCAGCTTCACAAGGAAAAATCATGTCAATTTCATGTTATTATCTCTTCTGACTGTATATACCCAATTTAGTAGTTCAGTGGGAGCTAGGAGCTGTAATAGACATTGAGTTCAGTAGTATTTTTGATGCTCTCCTGTGCGACATTCTCATGAACACTGCCATGGAAATAAGAACTAGGAAAACAGGTGTTGAGAAAAGTCAGCTAAAAAAATAAACTCAATGTATAACAGTCAATAGTTTGCTGCAATATTGGGAAGACTGCAAGTGCACGTAAAAGGGAACTCAGAATACTCATACATGAGAGAGAGTCAAAAACAGTCCAAAATCAAGCAGAAGTTCAGCAGAGGACTGTGCTTCAGGAAAAGAAATTTAATTCAGAAACAAAAATGGGGACTACACAGGCAACAGGAATCCCAGGGTCAAGGTGGTTCACAGGAAATATCACTCAACCATTAGTCCTCTTTTGAGTGCAATGGCAAGGGCCCAACAGGGTTGTTTTGAGCATCTTTTGAGAAAGATACATTTTAAGAAGAGTTCTAATTTTTCCTGTGAGTGTATAATACCTAACTCAAGAGAGTCTACATCTTAGACTGAATAGTTAACATGTAATGAAATATCATATTATTAATATTAAAAAAGAATTATTTATTTCCAAAGTCTCTTTTTGCTTAGAGACCTGACTGATAACTGCATTAAGAATAATATGTGGCTCTGTTAGTGCATGTGTATTTTTATTTAGTTGGATGTTTATACATATGTATCTCATGAGATAAATTCTGGACAACTGTTATTGTACCCTCCCTTTCCTGTACTGCTTTTATTGAAGCATAAGACAGAGTTTTCCCTGATCTCTCAAGACCTTTTGTAAATCACTACATTGAATTAAAATTATAAAGCAAATATATATAGGTAGGGAAGGGAGCTTAAGCTAATCATTTTGACCACCACTGGCATTAAGACAGGATAAAGACAGATTGTACCTTTCAGATTATCTGTTCTAACCTCAAACCTCCACAGAATTTTCCACAATTTTCCCACTGTGTAACCTGTTAGCCCATTGAATTAGACTTGTCGTCAGAAATCCTTTCCTAAAACCTAAGTAAAATCCTCTTTCTCACAAAATATACTAATTATTTTTGATGCTCCATCCAGCTGGCACAGCGAACTGATTTCTCTTTATAATAAACTGTCATGTGATGAAAAAGCAAACTAAACTCCTAGCCCTCCAAACTTCTCCTTGTTTGTAGCACACAAACCCAACTCTTTTCTATGTAAATCCTGTGTCCTGCCTTCCTTAAAGTCTGTAGGCTACACAGAAAACAAACTGAAAGCAAAACAGCACTGAAGTATTGCCATGCTGGTTTCATAAGAAGGAGCTAGTTTTCCAAGAGGAGTGTTCCTATCCTTTAGCATCTGCCATTAAACCACATGATTTTTTTTTTTTTTTTTGTGGTGACCAAAGGTGCAAAGACAGTCTGCTAAATTAGCAGTTTACATGTCTGCAAGTATAGATATATATTATAATCTCTGCAGCAAACATGTTACATACCTAAATAGGGTTGTAGATTGTTACTGTATACAATGGCAAACGTGTCTGTAGCATGCTGCCCCATAGCACAGATTAATAAGAAAATAACTCTTTTAAACAAAGAGAAATGCTCATCGATCTTTGCTGAGTCTTTTTGGTCTGATCTCCAGGTTCTAAAATCAGATCCCCATTTTCATGGTCTGTAGCCACTTTTCTGTATACACAGCATGTACTATAGTGTGTATATATAAAACACATATACATATAAACAGAGTCTGCAACCAGCTTGCTTACCCCACTGTACTAAGCAGATTTGAAAAGACTGTGGGTTTCAGGCTACATTTTGTTAGGTGTCTCATCACTATTTTATTTTCTTCATTATGTGTACCCTGGACACACACTACTTCATTTTATGTTTTCTCCTAGTGCATACACTTTAACACTCTCCTCCAAGTGTGACTGGGCTTATTTCAAGGGAAATTCAGGCCCCTTCTCCTATGCATGTACTTTCATTAATCACTGAAGTGACAGCAGGGAGAGTGTAAATTACACTCCAGTAATCACTATGGTCTGATCTAGGTGGAGACTGAGATTCCCTGATTTCAGACTCCTATCAGTCTCAGCATTTCAGAATAGACTTGTTTTCCCCTTTTTTCCTTTTTGAAGTATCAAAATTTCTGATTTATTCACTAAAATACCATGCAGGGATTGATTTAAGGATGTTTGTTACGAGCCCAGTTACTTCTTAAAACAAGGAAATATGAAGTAAAAAGCTACGGCTGAGAAATTGTCAAAAATAAAATTACACATGGAAACTTTATTTTAGTTCTTTTAACAAACCCAGTTTTCATGGAAACTTTTAAGAGTTTTATCCTAAACGTGAAGGCCTATTTGTAAAGGTGTCTGCCCCAGGCAGCACTGGGTTTCAGTAGTACCTACCCCTCCTGTGCCTGTAACCATCAGAGACATGGTTATTTATGAAGTAGATCAGCAAAGAAAAGAGTAATCCAATGCTCCTCAGAATAAAACAGAATGAGGCTGATGTCTTACATCCCTATAATTCCGGTAACAAAGTAGGGATGAAGAGACATGACTCGTGTGCTCGAAGCACTGAACTGGAGTCCCAGGGAAATGTGCTCTTCACTGGTGCTGACACTGGTTTGCCAGTGGCAAATGATTAGTCCAATGATTTAGAAATGTTCTGTAAGGAGTGTTCTTCAGATCGTGTGAATATTTATCACTCTAACCAAACCAAATGGGAACAGTCAGTCCTTCAGTGTTTAAGATTTTTACACAGGAATGAGGAATACAGCAGCAAAACATTTTAATCTCTCTGCACTGTAGCTCTCCCTGTAATAGGGGAAATAACAGGATTCCTTGACTTCACATATGGGTTTGATGTTTAGGATCCCTTTATAATGTCTGTAGAAAGTTAACTACCTGGGAAAGACATTCCAGTGCCCTGTTCCTAGCTGCCCTGTTTAGCCAGGGGCAAACACAGCAAATGGGGAAAAGGAAGGATATGAGGGATTTTCGACATATGTTTTTATGTACTAGTTTTTACAATAGCTGAGAGCTAGCATACTCTTGGGAGCTGCTGGCAAGCTTCCATGCCTGGCTGAAGAGATTTGAATACCCATGTCACAGAAAAGTCCTTCCTCTGCTCTCCAATGTATTCATTCTTGCAGGAAGGAAGGAGTAGGAAAGGGAGAGTTTAGTATTTCTCTCACTGAGGGCGTGCTGGTGTGCTCCAAATTATTAGATTTTTAGTGGACCGAGAATGAACTACCTTGAGTCCTCCTTTTTCCTAATCGAGTTTAAAGGCTTAATCTTTTTCTAAACACGGGCTTTTGTCAAAGTGTGTTGTAAGCTTTATAAGAACATAAAAGGGTGTGAAGTCTTAGTACTGTTGTAGCAACCTCAGCCTCTGTGGTTTTCTAAGTGGGTACTTGTTGGCAACTCTTTTGCTTAGGTTTTGTATGTTATTTATCTTTTTAGGATAAAGAAGGGCAAGACACAGTCTGACCATGCACATGCCAAAATTGTTATCGTACTGACCTAAGTAAGATCATCAGGTCTGATGCTTAAACTGGTAAGAACTGAGAAAGAAAGCTGACAATACACAGATATACTGAAGCAATGATGTATATTTTGTCTTTTTCAACTTCATTGGTCTTAGCAGCTGGGGTTCTTGACAAATGTATCCATAACTGAGATGTCATTAAAGATATTCTTAGTTAATGAATCCCTGGCAAACTCATTTTAAACAAAGGTTTAAAAACTCAATTAAGAAAAAGGGAGAGGGGAAAATGAAAGAGGTCTACAGAGTATGCAGAAAAAATGACAAGTTGATTTAAAACTGCTTAACCAATTTTCTTCAACCTAAGATTGTTTTCTTGAAGAGGTTATACTGCAAGCCAACATAAAGATTTCTGGCTTGCCATTTTTGACTTAAACAGCTACAGAAGATTTCGATAACAACATATGGAATACATTTTTTTCACGTTCATTTAGCTGAAAGAATTTAGCTCAAACTTGTCTGATATAATCCAAGAGTAAAACCAAATATGGAAATCCCAAGTCCCAGAAGAATGTGAGAAATTAATGAGAGCTGCTAAGTTGAAGCTAAAACGAAAGTTGGCACTGAACTTTACCTAAACAGCCATGAGGAGAGATTTTTAATAGCAGCCATCTTGGGTACTTTGTTAAGGAAGAATAAAACACCAAAACCAAACAAACCCACAAAAAGCCTCCCTAGTCACTCATGGATCTTTTAAAGGGCATATCAGCAAGCTTGCTACTTGAATTTGAGATGTTCCACCAGGCCTTTAAAGAAATATCCCTTCTACTATATAGTTAAGACCCAATTATTAAAATTACTAGAAAGATTTCTCTGCCCAAATTAAGGTGCAAACAAGACCGTATGCTGGATTCAATAGTATGTATTTTTATTTAACAGTAAATGAGATGTACAGAGGGACAGAGAGAAAGAAATAGGAAAAGGGGTCTAGAAAAAGGAAAAGGGGTCTAGGGAGGAAAGAAAGAGAGTGACAGAGGGACAGATTAAGTAGAGAAAAAATCACCACTCCGTGGATCCTGACAGCATCCATTTGGTCCTCTTCTGGTCTCCTCTGCTGTGGGGGTCCCAGCTTCATCAACGTGACGGTTGCAGTCCAGATGCAGTGAAAGAAGTCCACAAGACACAGGGCTCACTGGGTTTATATTTGCTCAGGTTCAGGTGGGAATACCCAGGTACCTCCTTGGTGCTCTATTGTTTGAGTCACTGACCATTAACAGCCTCTCACAGATATGGATATAAAACCTCGTTTGTCTTGCAGGAGATGACTATTGGCACGTAGCACAAATGAACATCAGCCATAACTTTGAAAACCAGTATTATGCATGGCTGCAAACGTTTTGGTGAAGGATGGTAATTGTATATGGTAACTGTCAGAACAGAAATTGATAAAGGCATTCACCATGCCACTGGCACAATAAAGTCCATTAGAATCATGGCCTTATGCAATACTAGAGTCTCCTCATCATTTGTACACAATAAAGGTTTTATTTATAAATTTGCCCTGTATGCTGTATCTCTGGCTTGCCAGTTTAACCATGTGAGTTATTCAGTCCAGGGCGAGAGCAGAGCTTTACCTCTGTGGCGAAAATTTTTCCTCTCTACTGAAGAACGTGAGATGGGGATGCACACTTGCATCAGTCCCAATGCTTTCAGAAAGGGTTGAGGGGGGATGCAAGTGCCCAGGGTCCTGCACCCTGAGCAGGCCAGTGCCTCTGCTGTTGTGTAACCATGAGGACAATGCTGTAGGCAGCATCTGTAGCAAATGCTCTCCCAGCCCATGGGGACAATCACAAGCAGACAGGTAAGGATGTGAAGACACCCACAGCCACACCAACACCGATGTGCACTGCAGGAGCTACACTGGTGGCTGGAGGAGGTGAGGCTCCAGCTGCCCTGGACAGATCTTCTCCTGGCCACCACCCCAGACATGAGTTACAGCACAAGGTTCCCCCAGCTGCAGACCAGACCGTGCAGCCCTCAGTGGTGACTGCTCTTGGACTCTGCTCAGAAAAACCTCCTCAGGGATGCTGAGTGCTGCCAGCAGTGTAATGCAGTCTGGCTCCTTGCAGTTGGGGAGCAAAGTCAGCTGGAGTTTGGCCAAGTCTTTCATAGGAGCCCAGTAGGGGAGTAAGGGTTCCCTCTGCAGAAACATTCTCTGTGGCTTGCTTGTAATTTGATCTACAGCTGTCAGGAGTGAATGTTGTCTATACTTACCAAGTTTCATAAAATAGCATGTATAAGGATGTCCCTTGTTAAGGAACACCCATTAAGTGCATTAAATAATGGAATGAATCACAATTTTTATACAGAGAGCATTACACTAAATCCCTAGCATAAAAATCCTTTGTGTACTGATTGATTTTATCTTGCTGTGCTTTAATCAGCTTTTGCTGTGATGGCCTGAAATAAACAGTGAGGCTTCAATTTTGCCCACCATCAAACCTAAATTCTCCATGTTTGTTTCATGGGACCCATTTAAGTGACTTCAATGCCAGTACACAGAGCTATTTCATGTGACAGGAACAAGAACTAGTTCTCATCTACTGCACTGTGGTGGTAAATACTGACTTAAATGCAATTAATGATATAATTAATGGACAGACTAGTTGCCCTTCATTAAATTGTTTGGATAATAAAACACATTTCCAAACTCTAAAGAAAGCAGTGAGCATTCAGAAAAGTTGATTTATCAGTGACAGGCAGCCAAAGCCTTTTGTATCCCTTTCAAAAAATTATTGCTTTACAAAATAAAATAAGTATATGAACTGCTACGGAATATGTCTGTACAAAGAAAACCACAAGTCATAAGATAGTTTCTGCTGATTTTTCTCCTTTACCCCTTCACGTTTTCTATGTTGTCAGCAATTTTAAATCTTAAAAAACCCTCATCAGATTATAAATGATCCAGAAAACCTCACTAAAGCTTCTAATTTTTACCAAACTGACCGTACAAATCATCTAGCATGGAAGTGAAACAGCTGCATTGGAAATGTCATGTCATGCTATTGTACAAATTGGAAACATCATCAGAAACAGATTTTAGTCCTCTGTCAACTAAAATTATAATTTCTTCTCCAAAATTTGTGTTCTTCTTTTTAAAAATTCAATGAGGCACCTTTTGCAATTAGTTATATGTGTTCAAACCCAAAGGCAAATGCCTACCAGAATAGCATTACCCTAGCGTGGTATGTCGGCCTTTTATATGGGAAAAGCTGGCTCTGTCTCCTTGACATGCTTCCATTTTGACTTTCAAAAACCACAAGCACAATTATTTTAAACAATAAAGCACTTCAGACATATTTCAAGCAGGGAAACCATTAAATTAAAATTCTCAGAATCACAGGTCATTTTTTGAAGTGTAGATCATTAAATTTAATTGTCCCTAACAAGAACTGGGCAAATCAAGCTCCTAGGATTTTAAAAAAAGATCCAGTTGCTATGCTTGAGGAAGATATAACTATTCACATTATTTATTTTTTATTGCACAGCAGTAAAGTATTCTGTGTAGTATTTTAGACAACTGTATTAAATATAACACTCTCTGACCATTTTTGAAATAGAGACACTGGCATTTTCTTTCAAAATAATTTAAGCAATGTAGATCTGAGTTAATAGGAAAATTTTTCTGGATCATAACACCTGTAATAATTATCTTTCTCAGAACCAGTATTTTATTTCATAAGGGCTTCATAGCAGACATGCTCAGCACAAGAGAAGGAGTTGGTGAGAGGTTTTGAAGATACTGGCAAAAGAGCCACTGTCAGCAACCCATCAGGTGATCAATCCCTGGCTACTGCAGATCTTGTCTCCTCCTCATAGTGGGGGTCTGCCCAGCTGCTCACTGGATTGCTGCACCAGCAAAGGACCTACTGTCCTGATTTTTTTTAACACCCACACATCTCATAAGGCTGGAGAGAAAGAAGAAGGATCCCAAAGTTTCCCTGTTATCCAGAGAGAAGGAGAGAAAAAAAGTTTTGCAATGTTTAGTGCCTGGCCCCTCTCGGTGGGGTCACTGGCCAGGTGAAAAAGCCTTTGCTGTACTAAAGAACAGGGCAGAGCCCACCTCCCGGGACCGCAGTGCCCTCCGGCTGAGCAGCGATCAACCTGGGGCTGGGCATTGCAAAAAGCAAAAGGCCTCTGCATGTCCCAGTGTCAAGGTGATGAGCTCTAGCCCTGCAGAACAGAGTGCTGCTTTCTGACCCAGCAGGGCTGCATGGCATGCTCAAATGCCTCTTTGCCCTTCCTTCCCTCTGATCAAACTTCTTACTTTGGCCCCTCGGCAAGGGTGACAGAGGCTGGGGGGAAAGAGGGGTGAGCATGAGGGGATTATTATGTTCTTCCTAGCCCCACAGGAAGAACAGCTAGTTCTTCTTTCCTGCTCTTACCACATCTCAATGCCTCCTCAAAGACCACCCTTCACCCATGACTTCTTTGATTTCAGAGACAAGTTCCACATTCCCAGCTTTTATCCCTCCTTTGACTCCTCCTAGGTCAGTGCTTGGAAGCAACTCCACCCAGCTTGTAAGCCCACCCCAATGTTTATAGTAAGTTGACCATGTTCTTGTAGAGGCAGGGCATGAAAGGGTGGTGTCTTCAATCTGCATGGAATAAAAGGGAGGGATAGACTTAAGGGCCTTCCCAAACAGCAGTTAGTCTCAAGGAGACACACTGTGAAACGCAAAAATACTCTATTGTTGTCAAGTGCAAACAAATTTTATTGGCCTCACACAGAGAGGCTGCTGGCAAGGAGCAAGCTCTGAAAGCTAGTCCATGCTTCATAGCCTTTCAGGGACTGTCTTCCCCACAGGGACACTAAAAGAAGAGAAAATATGTATGCACAAGCCAGGCTTTCTAAGTAGTCTCAGCCTACATCACAATGTTCACAACTAGGAAATATTTCCAGATAGGCCACCCGTGTTTATTAGGCCCATTTGGACACCCTTGGATTCCATTCAGACTAAATGCCTGTAAAGGTCCTTCTCAGGCCATGGCATAGTTGGGTTATTCTGAGAAAAGCAAACGCAACACAAACAGGCTATGTTCTGGCCTGGCCCATAAAAACACCTGAAAGACAGCAAGGCCCCCATCCTTTTAAGGACCACACATCCTTAGAAACCGAGTAAACAAAGGCAAGTGCCAATAGCTCTTCCCACCATGCAGTTCTGAGGCACAAACCCAGACAATAGGCTGTCTGTTCGTGCACTCATTAAAAAGTATCTGTTTTTACAGGCTATAAAAACACAGACAGGGCACTCTGCTCCTGGAGATGAAAGCAGGCAGAACCCAGGAAGAGAAGAACTTTATATCCTACAGTGGTCTTCTAAGCACCCTTCTTTTGACCTCCACACCCATGAGCTCCTTTGCTCCTTAGGGCTACTGGTCCATCTGCTTCAAAGTAGGGGCACACACTGCCAGCACTGAGGAAGCTGCAGCCTCTCCCACCAGTGCCTGCAGCACTACAGGCACTCCCACCACTTGCCAGCTGCAAAGGGAACATGCTGGGAATCTCTGACAGGGTAAGCCCGCCTCGTAGCAAAGCTGTGGGGCTCTGCCCTCAAAATACCCCTCTTACTACCCCCATCCTTCCTCCCTAGATACCAGGGGGTCACAATCTTTCCCACTTAACCCAGCCTTCCAAGTGACCTGGAGAAAGTCATTGTAGACACGTGTAACCCCTACAAGAGCTCTGCAGGCAACATGTGAATTGCTCAGTGTGAAGGAACAAGGCAAGGTCTGAGCTCCTCCTACCTTTACTCTGTTCATTCAGCTGAAATGGGAATAGCTAGAAAGTATAGCACAGAAATATGTTTTTGAGGGACAGTATAAAGACAGCTTGTCCGTCTCTTCATATTGTGTGACCTAGAAAGGAAAGAGAAGCAAATCCTTTCTTTGGCTGTTGTAATTATACGGTTTGAAGCAGTCAGGCTGTCTACCTTCCTGCAGGAGATGTGACAGCTCCCAGCACCAGAAAGCTGCATTCCTCTACTTTGAAGAGCAGATTTATAATCCATGAGCTGCAAAATCTAAAGGGAGATATAAAGGTTTTCTCAGATAATAATAAAAAAGAAGCAACTGCTACAGCCTCAATTATGGAGGCTTTGGATCTGTTTTTAGTATTTTCACATGGAAAAAAAAGCATCAGCTGAACCAGAAAAAGATGACATGGGCCAGATGTTACCATGTATTATAGAAGATTTCTGTCACTGCCTAGCATCAAGCTGTCTTGGTCTTCAGCAGATCCGTCCTCTGGTCAGGGAGGATGCCTCTTGCTCCTTCCTCACCACACCCTCAACAGAGCCAGAGTGGCAAAGGAAGGCGGGAGCTGCAGCCAGCCCCTTTGAAGCAGCCAGCCTCACTAAGAACTAGCCTCCGGTGGCCCAAAACAAGGAAGAGCCCAAAGACATCCATTCTACCTTTATTCCTTAACTGCTCCATTTTGTACAAGTCACATTAATGGGTCTCTTTGAGTTCAGCCTACAGGAAGGAAAAAATCTCCAATGATTTTAAGAGAAGACAACTCCCGACAGTTTTCAATGCTCCATAAAGCTTTTCTTCATACAAATAATGGAATTGCAGATTTAATTTTTTCCTTCCAAAATAATGTTGAAAATTCATAAGGCAGTCGTAAAATCTTCTCTCAGTCTGCTTCCTTGTAAGGGCAAAAGGCTTTTAAAAAATGGGAGCTGAAATCAACTGGAAACATTCTGGCTGAAACTAGCATCTCATTATTAGCGTATATGTGCAGGGTGAGAGCCTACCAAAGCTCATTTCTTTTAGTGTTTAGCCTACCTTTTAAATTAATGACATGACAGACTTTAAGCTTGACCTTTTCTTAATGACCAGGCAACAGCTGTATGTCTTGATTTTCCTAACTAAAAGATGCCTGTCAGGAAGATTTTCTTGCCTCACCGTATGCATAATGTACAAAGTAAGCATTGCACTTTGCCCTGCTCCACTATCCCGTGGGATCAAGCTCCTCTTTGGTCCCTGAAGATTTATCTCCCCCTTCTCCCCAGAACTTGCATGGAGAGAATGGTCAGTGAGAAAGGACAGGTCCTTCCAATTGCTTGGCTTCCTCCTGTTCCTTCCTCAAAGCACATAAAATACAAAACATTCCAATAGCATCACCACCCACCCTGGCTGCCTGCAGCCAGAAAGGGGAACTCCAGTAACCCAGTCACTTAGTCCCTGTCAGGTAGGCACCACTGTATTGATAGCCCAAATTTTGCCCACGAAACCACACATGCTTTCTCCAAAAAGCACATACAGAGTCCACAGAGACACCTCACACATGCTTCTTGCCCAAATCATGCATGTCAGGAGCACTGTTCTTCTTGACTGTGATTTGTCCAGGAAAATTGGATAGAAACATTCATAAATCTCAAACAGTAAATTAGGCATCTTAAATTGTACCTAAACAAACTTTGCTTCTTTTGATTTTTTTTTCTGGAAATACTGTAGTTCTACTACAGATTCCTAATCAACAGCTCAATCAAAAGAAGAAGAAGGACCACATATTTCTATTTTCTGATTTCCCAGCTTGTTAGCTGTTTTCTTTTTGTTAGTTTAGACAATTTTGCTTGACTTGAAAACTACTCCCAGCAGCATGCTATCACAGGACTACCTCCATTGCAGCTGGTTTTAGAGAAGGGGAAAGTAATTAAGTCTTTAAGTATTTATTCCCAGCTGCTACCAAGATCCTGTTTTTGTCATTTAAACTAAAAGGAAGCAGCCACAAATTAAATCTGCCTTTCCAGAGGAAGAAGACTAGACTTTCATGACAATTGCTTGCAGTCTTCATAAGAAAACCTAAAAAATAATGTACTATCTGGGTGTTCATCTATAATGTAAGAACTAGTAAGTCTGTAGTACCGTGGGATAAAGTGTGTGTGTGGTCCCTGGGCAAGCCTTCTTACATGGAGATGTGTCTGAGAGAGAATTGCAAGATGAAGCGTAATACCCTGAAATTTGTATGGCTAAAGAAGAAAACATAGATGTTTGCCTTTAAAGAGATTTTCCAGCCTCAAGGGGACCTGGAATTGTTTCTTGGGCTTTTCTACAGAACCTACTTTGCATGCAGGTGTGACACAACCTGTGTTGCCCGTTCCCTCCCTGGAAGTTGGAAGTGGTCTCTTTTCCCCATGGTGGAGCATTTGCTGGGCTGGTTTCCTGTTGGTAGCTTTATGAATGCAACATGTTGGCTGGCGTGAGCGTCTGTCTGCAATGATGGCTCGAGGCTGTCCTTCGTGTGTGTCCCCTGCAGCTGTTCAACTGACGGCTCTAACACGATGCCAAGCAAAGGGGTGGAGAGGCCTCCACCGTGTTTGTTATGCAATCTAATGCAATCCTACTATGACGGAAATGAGGTTCTCTGGTTTCTCCTTTCTCCTGCCTAACACCTCTAGAGGGATTGGATCCTGGCTTTTCAGTTGTTCTGTGCATAAGGAAAGCCTGCGTCTCTGTAAAACCCTATGAGCAATCCATTCTTCCTTCATCCACCGAGACAGAGCAACCTGATTTTCTGCCTATTTTTACGCTTCATTGCTGTGGATGTCTCTCAAGGGACAGTGCTAAAGAACATCTTAATTCCTTTGGTGTCGGTGTCTGTGCCTCACTTCTCGGGTGAGCCCCGCACAGGATCAAACTAATACAAGACTACAAGGAAAAGCATAATAGAGACTCTCACATATTCAGGCAGCTTTACCTGTTCATAATCTCTTCTCCCCCCTCCAGATGTTATTTTCATCCTTGCATGCACTTCTGCTATAAGATTTTTCCTACTGAAATAGATCCTCTCACACTTGGGATCTGAAGGGGTAAATTTGCTGATATTCACGGAAGTCGTGAGGCTGAAGCTGGTGCTGCATTGGCTCCATGCTGTCAAGCCACTGCATTCCCCACCCAGCAGCCAGAAGAGCTCCAACCCTGCATCCCAGGGAAGATTACTGCCCTCTCCATTCCACTGGGAGTATAATATTGTTTGGTATGTAGCCATAGAGGAGAACCTGAACCCTAAGAGCATGAGAGGGACTGAACTATTCCCTTCACACTTAACCTCAGCTGTGTTATCTAATTACCATTTCACTCACATGATGCTGTTTATTGGACTGGGGCTGAATAGATGCAACTAAAATCAAAATTTGGTTCTTATTAAATTCTTTCTGCAGTCAGGAGAGACGGTTTGTGATTCCAGAGGATTGAGAAGGGATGATCATGGAAACAAAAGAGTAAAGCTGGGTCATAAAATAGCCCAAAAAACTTCTGTAGTTTTTCTTGGGTCATTCAAGGACAGGAGGATGCATAAAGAAAAATGGATAGAGACCTAGACAAAAGAAAGAGGGAATTTAGCCCAACCTGCATCTCAAACTTTTTGTCCTGGGAACCATCTTCATTGCAAATGTATCTAGTCTAAATCTCTATATTTTTGATTGAAATTTTTGCATAACTTACTATGACAAAATCCAACTCTGTAACTCTCTGCAAATGAGCTCTCCAGGTAGGCTAATTTTTTTTTCTCTGTTGCTGCTTTAACCTCATTACTTCTGTCCTGTTCTCATTAACTACCAATAGGAATTTGATTGTAGCCTGCTTTTTCAGTCTCTATTAAAAAAATTCAACAACTGTGTTCACTACTGCTTCAGCCATCAAAGTAAACCTTCATTACGAGGCAATTAAGGTTGCTTAAGCAATGTGTCACCATCACAACTGAAAGGAGGGACTTCCAGATCACCCTGTCCCCAGAGATGCTGGCTTGTTTTCTCTGGAGCACCTCATCTGCATCCACTGCCCAGACTTTGGAGACTTTCTGCAAGACCTTTCAAATTTTAGCAAATGTCATTGTCTGCAATGATAAGCTGGTGACATTGTGGATAGGAATAGCTTCAAGTTTCACTGAACAGCTATTGCTAAAGCCCGTCTCGCTGGTACTAGACATTGCTAGTGGACACAAGTGGCTGTGTTGGTTAGTGACACTAAAATCCCATGGGATTAAGATGAGTAGAGGAACAGCTTCTTGTAGAACATATTTGTGTGTTGGAGTGTAGATCAGTGTAGCACTCTGGCCACTTCAGGCTGAAAGAGAAATGAGTTCACCGCTTTCAACACTGAGGTGGCCAAACGCCTTCAGCAACAGTTTTGTGGACTATTTGTACATTTAAAAATTTACCTTGCCTCTGGCTGTTTAGCAGATTCCATGGCGGAAACTAGAAGTCCACGAAAAAGAGAATTTTACAGGAAAAGCCCCACATATATTAGTCAGGTCTTTTTATTTTATATTTTGAAGAGATTTATTACTCCTTCTAGGAACATTTGATGCCTACAGCAAATTGTATTTCTCAAATTATCTACCCCAGACTAATTTATCTGGGTAATTAATACTGGGGGCGCTTTGGAGCCCTCAGGGAGCCTGTGCTTTTGCTGTTTGGCACACGAATAATGATATCTTGTCTTCAGCTTTGGCCTAAGGTGCCTAAAAAAGGACCTACCACAGAATAGAAGTACTAAAGTCCTGTTCTGGAGCTGCTGCTAAAGATGACCAAGTTTAAGGCATAGTCCTGTTTCCCACTTCCAATTGTTTTACAGGTTTGCATCCCAGTCTCAGACTTGCTTTTGTGGATCTGATTCTCTGAGCTCCCAAGGGCCATATACAGACATCTGAAATTCCACCTAAAGCACTATTTTCTCATGGCAGTGCTAAGCTCTCAGAGGCCTCTTGTTGGCAAGAAACTGTGAGCTCAGGTCAAGGCTGGAGCTGAGGTCCCTGAGTAAGGCTCTGATGGCTCTCTGTATGAGACTCTTACTACCTTAAGAGAAGGAGGGAGCCTAGAAGTCAGGCACTACATCACCCTTGTCAATGTGTTACCTTCTTTTTTTTTTTTTTGCCAGATGTCTAATAAAATAGTCTGTGGAATGATATCCTCATAGATCAGTTTTAAAACTAAATGAAAATCTCATGTTCTAAAGAAGAAAAATGCTGATCTATCACCTACTACTGCAGAAATAAGAACCACACAGTGTTATAGCTAGGGCATATATATGAGACTCTATATCAGAAGAATTTGAGATTCAGCAAAAAAACCCCAAAAATAGATATTGCTGGAAACACTTTCAGAGTTCCCGAAGAGAAATACTTCAATTATTATGCTTTATCTAAATCCTGTCAATCAGAGAAGGATAATTTTCAAGGCAGGGTAAAAATACTGATCTGCATGAGCTGTTTCTAATTTCTTCTTGTCTCCAGGGAAGCACAGGTAATGCACAATTACAGGTACTCTTCCCTGCTGAAACTTCAGTGTTAGATTACTGCCAGAGAAAGTGGGGAAAAAAACCAAACAGGCTTTAGCAAGACTTACATGGTGATATCCAAGTCAACTGAAATACTTTCAGTCTTTGCAGATATTTTCCTTCTGGATCACTATTGTTACAAGCAGTATATTCTAATTTACCAAAATGCAGATTATTTGCCTTTCCCTTTCAAAAATGTGTTCAGACTTTGTTTCTTCTATTTGCAATTCCTAGTTGCATATTTTGCTGTGTTCTTTTTTAGCTGGTACTTTATTGCCAAGACTAAAAATTATCAACCACAAGAAAAAATTGTGTTAGTATTGATCAGATCACCCTGTGTATTTAAAACAGACCAAATGTGCTGTAAGGGACATCTTTGCCACTCCGATAATCAAAAGCTTCTGTAAACAAAATTCTTTTTGCTATAACTATCAAAACATTAATTCAGAAAAGCTGGAACTGAATAAGTGGAGTTAACCTGTATTTGCCCTCCTCTTTACACATACATATATTTACAGAAAGTTTCTGTCCCTTCTGGTTGTGAAGATAACCTTTCAAGTATAAACTGAGAGGAATGCTGGCTTGAGTCTGGAGCCAAACACATGGAAACAATAACACTAGACATAAGCTGCCTTCATTCATCTCAGTGGGATGCTAGCAATGAAGTCTCCTTATGACAATGTAAAAGCCAGACCTGTTAACTCTTTCTGTGCTACATTTTGGTAGCAGAAACTTTCATGTAGCTGATGTATCCATCGCAGCATGACTGTATTTTCCTTTGAAAGGATATGCCAAGTAATATGGCTATGTACTTGAAACTTGTACATAACCCATCTTTATTTTTGTCTTGACCACACTGTACTTTGACTATTTTAATAGCTGATGTTCTGTGTATTAGATTCTGCTCTGTACTAAATGAGAAATAAAATCCTTTCTTGAATAAGTTTTCTTTTTCAAGAAACCTTTTTCTCAATGTTTTCTTTTTGTTTTCTTTTTTTCCTTCCCTCTCATCCAAAAGGCAGTTGTGGCTGAGCAATCCAAAGACTAAAATGAAATAATCTCAAAAGCTTATGGACATCTATCCAGATGTCTGTGTGCCCCCTGTTTTTATGCAGAAAGCAGTGTGTCAGTTCCTGCAGAGAGTGAACATGGTGTGCTCATTCTATCAGCAAGCAGGCTTGGTCAAAGGAACACTTACAGGATTCACTAACAGGATCTGCAGGATCTGATATCAGTCTGCCTTAAACTTCTGCTGACTAGAGTCTTTGGCTGCAGTTACCAAGCTGGGAAAAGTGAAGTGTGACAAACCTCAAGGCTGAGCAGGAAGCTCCGATGTCAGAAGAGAAATGTAGGTCAATGCGCTTTGCAAAAGAAAATCTCTGTTTTCAATTAAGTGCATCATAAGAAGAAGCAACTGTCAATTGTCCCATCTCTGCTGCTCTTTCCCTCTGTCTGCTACAACTGGAAGCAAGGGCCCTGGTAGGAGTCAGGAGTAGTAGTTCTTATCACCTTGCTCCAGTTTGAATTGACATTGACAGGAAATAAATATATTTACTAATATTATCATTGAATGTTATTTACTCTCTGTTGCTATCTCTGTCCTCCTTCCTCTGTCCCTTGCAAGAGAAACAAAGTTAAAAGAGAATCTGATAGCATCACTCCAAGGACTGGGTTGGGTAATAACATCTGAGTGATACAAGAACTTGGAGTAGTTAATGTTACAGCAGGTTAAAAAAAAATGCACCCTGGATTTCTAAACTATGCTGACTCCTCAGTGGTGAAGAATCAATCCTGTCTTGGTGTCTTAGTTTGTTCCAAAGAAATCCTTTATAATCTTTTGTTCCTTTCTTGGCTATTTATTCCAGTTGCATAAAATGTTCCATCCAACTCAGTCCCACTGGAAAATGAGGAGAGATTTGGGTCTTTTTATTTCAGTGGATTTGTGATCAAGCTTAAAATTGAGATAAAGAAGACTGCATGAAAGTTGTCTGAGCAAAAGTATTAACTTTTGCTAAACCCCATGAAGCTGAACAAGTTGTAGCAATAGGAAGAAACTTTTGAAATTTTGTAATCTTATCAGAGACATCTGGTACACTAGGTCTTGTTTCCAAAAATCTGTGAGTGAGTTTTTAGAAATTTTTCTTCAGGAAAATTGCATTTTCTCCTCATCAAACTGTTTAACATAATTCCTAAATGATTACACATAAATGTTGTGGCATTCTCTTTCTCCAGCTGCAAGCCGCTGTGTTTTCAGAAAGTGTTTAGATCTGTAACAAGCATTTATAGAAGAAGTTTACTTTCTTAGAAGTATCACTTATCTAATTGTTTTTTCAAGCATGAAACATAATCATGATCATTGTTTAGTTCTGGGTTTGTGTTTCTGTGAGGGCTGCTGTTGGTGGGCCTGAAGGAAGTTCTTCGGGTTGGAAGAGAGATTTGGAAGACTTTCCTTTCTCTTCTTTTGGCTTTTAGTCTTGATACATTACTCTCTGAAGATACACCCTGAGTCCAGTTTAGCATGCTGCTTTAGACACATTAAAAGGCGAATGTCTGAATGACTGGGGAATACCAGGGAGGTTGGAATGGGATGTGATGCCTTCCTACACTCAGGCTAGTAAAATCCTAACCCTCCTAATCCTAACTCTCTGAGCAAGTCACTCAGAGCTCTTATCTACATGAGGGTTCTTCAATACCGTATGTGAAATATGCAGAATGTGCTCAGCCTAACTTTCAGGGGGAAATACATTTCTCTGAGAATCCCATGCTCCTTCTCACTCCCTTACTCAAGACAGATGGGCAGCTCTCTGGGATGGGGGGATGTAAGATTTTACTTCGAGCTATGGTTTCTGTTTGGGAATCTGATGGGTGGGTCATCCTGTTCTTGGGCTGCCAGGGGGCTGGTGGCTCACATGCAAACCTATCCAGAGGAGCAGCAACTTTATGAAATAAGCTGAAGCACCTCATGGTAACTGGTGTTGAGCGCTGCCTGTTGGAAGCAGAGCACAGGTATACTGATGCACAGTATGGACTTATATCTGTTATTTTCTTTTGAATACCTCCTCGATGGAGAACAGAAATTGTAATTTCACAAACGTTAAAACCACATTGTTCATTCAAATAGGTAAATGCAGGCACAAATATCAATCCTAGTGGCACAGACTTATTAGCTTCAAACCATGTATAAGTACAATTTCTTACATTTGCAAGTAATATTGAATCCCCTGAGTTCCAGTTCCACTACTATTACTGCTATATACCTGGATAGAATGCCAGTGCTGACACCGTTGGGGAGGTTCAGATCTGTTAAGCTGTCAATCAGTAAGTGATTTTCTCATCAATCCTGGGTGCAGCTAAAAAGAGCCAGATCAACAGGTTTATTCCATTTCAATTTTCTTTTGTCTGTTTTGTACTTTCTCTCTCAGATCTTTTACTGGGCTCATAGGAGGTTAAACTGTAAACTTGTCTATCTAAAAGGCCTATTATAACAAAGCAGTCCTGGCTGAAATAACCATTTTTACTTTGATTGTGTTGGGAGAGGAGCATATGTGTACACACACACACACATATATGGATGACTAAAATCTCATCCATAATACTGATTTTACTGTTGCTGTGATGGGAATAACAAAAAACTCCAGTGTCCCTCTCGACCATCAAACCAGATGAATGCAACAATGTGGTGTTTCCCTTCATTCTCTCCACCCTTGCCTGCAAATGTGATTTGTCCTCAGCAGTGAAATACTTACCACTTTCTGTGTGGGTGAAAGAAATTTAAAGTTTTGGAAGTTTCAGTGTTGTTTTCTTTCAGGAGGATGAATATCTGAGGGAAGTACCTTACCTTCCCGCACGACTAGGTTTGGCTAAATTAATTTCTTCTTCTTTCCAACTTAGCTGCTTGGGTTTCTGTCCTTTCTCCAGCACTGACGTGGATATTTTTACCCTGAAACCCAAGCTCTTGTGGTTGAATGATCATTACTCTTTTGTTTGTATATACATTAATTTGTGATTCGCTTGAGCATTTTTTCATGCTCATAATTTTGGTGTCTCTCACTATGGGGCTTTCAACTTCTGTGTTGCAAAGAAACAGTATTGTCTCAGACTGAAAGAAATGGAGTTTACAAATCCACCAGGCCACTAGCTGCTCCCTTAGCAAAACTGAAACAAGCAAAATTGTATTTTGTAGAGTCCATGTTTGTTGGCTCAAGGCCTGGTCATTACACAGTGTAGGAACAGCCATTCATTCTAATAGCTCTGGGCAGACAAGAGGATTTCATTAACTGAACTACTTTGGAAAAGGACTGTGTTTCTGTATATTTTCTTCACTGCAGTATCCATGCCCTGGTGCACCTGATTATCTCACATCAAAACTGGCCTACAGCACAGAGCAGTTCCTGGGGCTTCTGTGCGTGTGTGTGGTAATGCACAAGCAGCAGCTTTGGGCAACTGCAGAAAGTGCTCTGATGCTAGGCATGGTGATAGTCTTGGAACAGCCTTGGGAACGCTTGGGTCCTATCATGAGAATGCTGCGAGCTCAAGAGGCTGGTGGCAATCCTGGTGGGTTTTTCTTCTCCCGTAGGTACAGCACTAGCGGAATTTGGGAGAACACTGAAGTTATAAGGAGGAAGGTTGTTTGCTTTCAACCCATTTATGGTTTGCTTCTCTGAGCTGCTCTACTATACCGAACCAGAAGTTACCAGTGTTGTCCAACCACCTCGAAACACTCCTGTAAAAGTCAGAAACTCTGTTGCATGCTTTAAAAACTGACCTCCCTGTCCCTGCACTCAGGTTATGGCATCGCTGCAGCTAAGGGAGAGAGCAGGAGCAAGACTGAGCCCAATGTGCTCTGAGGCACCCTGGCTGCCTGGTTGACAGCCCAAAAGCTGCCCACAGCTGGGCTGCCTGTGCGTGTCTGAGAGCACCTGGAGGCACCCAGCAGGGTGCAAGGGGGTTTTGACACATGAAGTCCCACCAGTGCCAGGGGATGACTTCAGCTGTGCATGGGACCAGGCTTACCCAGGCAGAATCCTTGGGTTGAAAGAAAAATGTACTTCTTGCTTTGTTGTGTTTTTAGTTAGAGAGCACTTTGGAAAGCTGACACTGATTTAGTCACTCCAAGTTCTCTCTTTGAGCTCCGGGCACTCTGCTGGAGACAAACACATTCAGTGAGTGCATGTTGCTTTGCAGAAGGGATTGCTGCCCACCAGGGTGTGCTGGGGGACACCTGAGGGGAAAGGGTGGCACCAGGACCTTCTGCAGACATTACTGCCACAGGTAACATTCCCTTCCTCGTGAAATTAAAAGCAGACAGATGTAAAAATGGGGTGCAATGTATTAACTGCAGTTTTTCATAGCAAACAGGCACTTCCAAGCCTCTTGTGCTAATGATGAATCGTGGATGAGTGTGTTCAATTTACAGGGAAGACTTTGGCTTTGTGGATATGGCTGGGATTAAGGAAAAACTTTTGGCACTTCAGAGGTTGGTCAGCTGGAATACACAGATCCTGGGGCTCAAAAGTAGCTGAGCTTTGATCCAGAAGCCTATCTCTATCTCCCTGTGAAAAACAGCATGAGGACTCTTTAATGGAAGAAACTTTAGTCTGCCTCAGACTTCTTCATTTTCAGCTAAATCAGAGGCACACACAGTTTGAAATGCCAAAGTAAGTAAAACTTCATAGTTACTGCTATCTTTAAAATTCTCTTCTCATATCTTTGCAGAGATAGGGAATGTTTCCTGTCACCTATGCGTAGACAGCTTTTATGTAGGGGAAAAAAGTTAAAGAAGTAGTAAAAATAATCCTCTGTTGAGATCTGCCTACAACAGAGTTTGTGACTGCAGTTTAAACTTTTTTTTTTCTGTTTATGTAAGTAAAAGGAGAGCTGTGACAAGCTCTTTAAAGCGTGAATATTGTACACTCCTGGGATGCTGTAAAGGCCAATTGAAGTTGTAAGCTTTTCTTCAAGCTCAGTATTATTTCATAATTACTAAGGATGGCATTCTTGTCCCTGAGAGGAGAACTTGTGATAGTTATATTTTCTGATTTTGAAAAAATAATGGTGAATTAATTCTGTTACATTTTTGGATCAGTTTGAAATCTGCTCCATGGTAATGGTTCTTTCCCTGCAGTTGTGTGCCCTAGCACATTATAGTGTCAAATAATAGGCACTGGACTTCAAAGCTGTTCTTCTAGATTGTAGTCTCTGTAAGGAGTGGACTTGGTTTATTAAATTAATACCAATAAATCAGTAGCTCCCCATCCAGTGTAATACGTACACCCTTGGTTTATGCTTAAAGCTCTCTATACACAATTTGATGGCTGCCTTTATGAGGTGTGAAAGCCTACTTTTGAATTCAACACGTAGACGTTAAATGCTCAGCCTTGTCAATGCACATGACTCAACATTACAGTCCCTGTTTAGCAGATGAGACAGTCACAGTCCATGTGGCCACAGGCTTGGGTAAACTTTGAGAACTCAGTTGAGAGCCTGGTGGCTTCTGAACTCATCAGGACAATTTGGATTTCAACCTTACCCCCAAAGAAACCCTAATGTGTTTAGTAGACTAGCACTAAACAGTAATTAGTTTAATAGACTAGTGTAGGGAGGAAAATAAATGTATTACGGCCCTAAAGAGAGAGAGCTGAGATCTACATCCACCATGCCCAATTTAAAGGTTTGAAATATTGATACCTAAATATTGGCATGATGCAGGCAAGTTGCTACTTGTATCTCACTCCTTTTTTGGGGAATAATTTTACTCTGAGCATCCCTAGAAACTAGGGATGGTTTCTGGCTTCTGGGAAGCCAGATAGGGTAATGGCTTTTCCAAGGTACGAATTTATGGTTATCATTAAGCTACTCAGCAGTGCTGAATACCGGGCAATTCTGCCTCAGCAGAAATGAGGTAGTTAGATTTTTTTTTTCTGGAATAAATTTAGGAATTGAGACTTAAAACCAACTATTTATATACAATGAAGCAGAATGGTAATTTTTGCAAATGCTCATCTCAGCTTCCCATCTTGTAGAAATATGTGCAGCAGTTTAATGTGCATGGACTCAGAAGTGTTCCCTGCTCAGCCTAAAATTGAGGCTACTCATGTCTCAGCAATTTACTGTATTCCTGCAGAACACACTGTCAGCATTCAGAGTCACTGTGCCAGACTGTCCTGAGGGAAGGAGACAAAGCATAATGTGACAGAGCAAGAAATGACCATGCTGCCAAAGTTTTCATCTTTTTTCGTGTGTTGGGTTTTGGGACATTTACCCATCATAGGTGCCTGAATTAACAGACCTGCAACCCTACACATTCAGGGGTTAAATCCTCAGAAGAGACTACTAAAGCATGTTTTTCATTTGGCCTTAATTATGCAGGAAGGTCAATGTAATCATAGTTATTTTTTACACATCTCCTGGCATCTGCTGAAATCTATCTTTTTTGCTACTTCTTGGAAGAAGTTAAAGTATTTTCATTTCTTGGTAGAGTGATGTTGCGTTAGTATATTTAGTAAGAATGGATGTTCAGATTGATGCCAGTACTGTTTTGGATACTTGTATTACTGAAGCATCCCTTACTGTAAGTATCATTTATCCTCTCATCCCAAAAAGGTAGGCTACTTCCAAAGTACCACTCTACTATTACACTCCTATGAAAAGCATGATAAAGAACCAAATACTTGTTTTACAGTTACTGCTTTCCAGCCTCTAAGAGGAGGATGAGATTTACATTTGGCCTCTTCCCCTTTCTTTCGCTAGAAAAACAGCGTGATTTATTTCAGCGTTATAAATCCCAAAGTCTCATTGCACTAAGAAATGTCAAATTCATCCCATAAATTATTATTAGGATAAATGAACACACTTTAAGCAGGTCTTGGAAGACTATGCAGGATTCTCCCAGAGAGCTAATTTCAAAGAAGTTCTGCCCTTCCAATGATATTCATATCTATTTCTACAAGTTGTTTAACTTCAAGATTAATTGTAAAAGTATGTACCTAGCCATAAAAACATTTCTTTCCCTCTTCAAGGAAAGATCCTATACTGGCACAGGTTTTCAGCACTCAAATCACGAGATTACATAACATCTAGAAATCACGTCATATTTATGCATATGCCTCCCTTCCACTAGAGAGGCAGGCCACGTCCAGCCTCTTGAGGGCTGGTGGATTTGTTTGCAGTAAATAGACAGCAAGAGAGCAACCTGGAAATGAGGTGCAGCTGCACAGATACTCCCATATAACCACTACCCATATACCTACATCTTGCATATAATACTGCACTCTATTTACCCTTGCATAGGTAAATATGCAAGGTATAGGTAAATATAGGTAAATATTATTTGTCCTCATATGACAAATGTGTCCAGTTCTTGACTGGGAGGATGGAATAAGAAGTGATCCCAGAACTGTAGGGAAATCGGATACAGTCTCCAGCACCAGAACTAGATGGCTCGCAGGGTTTCTTTGGGTTTTGTTTTTTGGTCTTTTTAAAACATCCAAAGCATATTTTCACTTGACAATAGGAAATTATAAAGGTAGCACTCACCACTAATTCAAGTTTACATCTAGATTCAACATTCACTTAAAGGCAGTAATGTTGTTGGAAAGATTTTTTTAAAAAGAAAATATTTTTCAATTTATATATTTGATTATTCTGCATAGTTTTAGCTTTTGGAAGTGCTCAAAATGGTTCCAGTTGATACTAAGTGACATATTTTGGGAATAAGATCTGAAAAACTTAATCTTATTCTAACTCTGAATGACCTACTTTACAGCTGGAACCGGGATTAAGAAAAAAAAAAAAAAGTTAAAAATCTGGAAACATTTGACAAGTTTAAGAGCTTAAGTGAGAACTATGAGAGTGAATAAATCGAGCATGTCAGGGTATCACCAATGAGAAACGAGAAGCAGCTTTGCTGTGCGCAGAGGACTGAAATCTGTAACTTGTTGCATGTCTAAACAGTCCACTTGAAAAAGCAAGTGAAAAGTTTGCTGAGATAGCAGAAAGCCCTGAAAAGAATTGGCTCCAAAGCAGGAAGAATCTGCAAAGCAATTTTGATCTTACAAAGAAGAATGAAAGAGAACAGAAAACTTTTCAAAACACAGAATTCTGGGCTCTGTTCTTTAACTGGGAATCATCAACAGAGATGCTAAGAAAGCTGCATTTGCAACATGTGGTGTGTTCTGCAAATTATTATCAGGCAGAAATCATCACATAAAGAACACATGCATTCATATGTTAAACAGTTTCACAGTCCTAATACTTTTCCTCTCAAGAACAAACACTGTAACAACAAAAAGAAACAAAATTGTGAAATAATCAGTTGGCCTAAAAAGCAAAGCTCCCATTTTATGGCTTTCATTTTATTTCATAAAAGTAAACTTCCTCCTGCTAACACAGATGAATTGTAGAGAATTGTGTAAGTTCTCCACTAAGTCTCTTATTTCAAGCTCAATAAATGAACTTGATCAAGGATGTGCTGCTTCAGTAGCACCACAGCATGACTATCAGAACAGATGTATTTGTGTGTGTATATACAGAAATATATGAAGCTACAGAAAACCTGGTGTCTTCCAAAAATGTACAAATCCTCATTTCCCATGCAAGGCTGTAGAAGGCAATATACACCATGTGCTAAGTTGACAGGCAATAAAAAAGGATATTGCAGGCTTTTGGCACAGAACAACAGTGAGCCTCAGGTAGATAGGCAAAGCACTGAATGCCAAAGGCTTAGAAAATCACAACCTCCAGCCAAAGGAGAAAAAAAAATGAAGAAGGAAAAGGATGTTTTTCAGGATTGCACCAGGACCTTAGGATTTGCTAATGTAAATTGGTTTTGAAGAAGGAGAAATATATTTTCCAAACAGAGGGAAAAGTTAGATGTAGGATTTTGATATTTTCAAAGCCTTCAGTTATTTTGCAAAGGCTGGAATGAGAAGGGAACTCACTGGTAATGGAAAGAATTATGTTGTCCACAGATATGGTGATTTCCTTGTGAAACAGTAGCATAAAATCATACATGAATCATTCTTTCTTAAAGTAAAGAATATGTTTTATCTCTAGGCTGAGGAGTATTTCTTCAGTACCTACCTAGATCAAGCTCAAAGATGAGCTCTTCACAATCAACACACATTTGCACCCTTAGAGCCTTGTTTCAGTACAACAAGAAAATATTATCTGTACATACAAGCTGTTGCAGGCACTGAGTGTTTCTTGGAAAAAAACAGTCCCATGAGAGCATCTCAAAAGATATTTGCATCCAAATGCAGTCTTGTGTTAAGAAAAATCTTTCACGCTGGAAGAAAATGCAGGTTATTGCACATTCTGCTAAACAAGACCATTGATGATGGATTCATAAGATAATTAAAGCTTTTATCTGGGCCTTTAAACCCCTGACCTACTGTAGCCAACAAAGAAACAGTGAGAAAGAAAGAAAAGATTCTCACTGAATTCAAGATCAAGCAGTCTCAGACACCCACATAATTTTCACATGGAAGAAAAAGTCTTTATAAAATGCTCCTGAGCTAATACACAGAGACCAGAACTGACACCTAGAACGAAATGCATCTGCTGACTGACAGAGCTGAATTAGTGCCTCATGCATGGGGGGAGGAAGCCCTCAGCCCATGTATGTGGCAGAGTATTCTTTGCCCCTTGACAATTCTGAATTGTCAATGGATGCAGTTCCACTGTATTCTGAGGAAAACAACACACCCATGCTCTGCTACCAAAGCAAAGACCTGTGTATTTGAGGGTAGCAAATAGCTATTTAGTGAGCAAACACACCAATATATTTTATTGTTTTCTGAACACTATATAGCAATAGCAAGGTTTCAACAGGCCTGATGTTAGTATGGTTGGGTTTATAGGCATCAGATGAGAATTTTCCACAATGACTGTCATTCAATGCACTTTTACCACAACTTCTCAAATGAGGTATTTCCTCTTTTAAAAGGTCTTGTTTGTTTAAAGGGTTTGTTTGACCTTTTAAAAGATGTTTCTCTGTAGTTTCGGTATTACATAGACATTTATTATTGAATTATTTGTCCCTTTTTTATGGATAGCTACTTAGAAATAGTGTGATCAGTTAAGGCAGAACATCCAGTATATTAAAATAATATATATGCCCTTAGGGTGAACTCAACCTGAGCATCAGATTGGTAAAATAATTGGCAGATGAATTAATTGAATTATTCCTCTGTCTTAATCCTACTTGAGGTTTGTAATTTTTTTTAATTATTTTTTCAAAAAGGTGCTTTCTTCAGCATGGCCTTTCTTGGGATGAAAAGGGAATTATTGAGTTTATCAATAGAGCTACTACAACAATTGTCAGAAACTGATTTTTAAAAGTGTCAGTTTCAGCTTGTTAAGACTTATCTTTCTGTTTTCAAACATGAACAGAAAGATCCTACCGGCTGTGTAATGGAGAGCCGACAGTCATGCAGCTACAGCACTGCATGGGGACAGTGGTTTTTCTGCTCAATACAAGTCAGCCATGCCCACATGACAAGTCCTGTCCTTCAGCAGAACTTAATTTAGGGGAACATTATCCAATATGATTACGCTGCACCTAGCTCCAAAGAATGCCTCATCCTCACTCTAGGATAAGATGCTGATGTGTCCTAAATTTTTTTCTTGAACTTGAGACTCTTCAAGAATTTCAGGTTTCCAGTCCTATCCCTTCTTAACATCTAGTTTTTCACTTTTTTAAAATTCAAAATTTGAGCACCTACTTTCAGAAGGTCCAAAGTAAAAAAAAAAAAAAAAAAGAAGGGAGATGAAGCATCTCTTTGGGTGTCCTAAGGGGAGCTTGAGAGATATTTCAAAAACAAACATCAGCTTTTATTAAGGCCTCCTTTAAAAAGCTATGTGTTCAGACGTCTTCCAGTGGAATTCCCTCACAGAAAATGTATCACAGAAAACTTAGGAACAACACTTCAGAATCTGCTTCCTCTGGGCAATCAAATTTGAGGTACAGTCATGCTAAAATTCACAGCTCTTAGATCCAGTTTACCCCTGTAACCCTCAGCTATCCCATGCAGAGCACAGGTTCTTGGCTGCTAAGCAGAAACAGAAAGTTTACCTGAAAGAAATATACATAGTTAGAAAAGGAAAGTCTTAGTGTTTTGGTTTTGTTTTTTTTTTTTTCCTAGATATTCATAGGGAAATATTTCACTAGAGCATTCCAAAGGATGAATTTAAACCACACAAATAGATTGCCATTCCATTTTAGCTTATTTGGTCTGCTGTTCAATATGAGTTTTCCAGAAGACTTTGGTTCTTGGAGAGAAGGGTTCAGTTTGCCTGTACTGGCCTTTTAAAATCTCCCAAATGCATTCCTACTCATGTGTATAATGTGTTTCCATTTCAAGGCAATGACAGTGGGACAGTGGGCTTGAAGTGCCCACTTCTAGCCCACTGATGAAGGTGAGGTTAACAAGAACGGATTTATTTCTCAGTATGCTTTCTCAGTTTTTGAGCATCCTGGTATTAAAGGAAAAGGTCAACATGAATGTATGTGTTGCTAATATTTTTTTACCCTGTGCAATGCATGTTCTTTCAATGTCTGTCATGTCACATCTGCAGCTATTTTCACTGGATCCTTATTTATTTTCTGCTTCAAATCATAAAAAGAACACTCAGTGGTGAAAACTTAAGAGCTGGGATGGAAAGGAAAATAAAACAGCAAAACAATGTCTTCAATTTGCACCAACTTAATGCTTGCTAGCTGTTGCTTCTGATTTTATCAAAAAGAGGAAGCAAGAGAGGTCAACTCAGAAGGGCTCATTCAGAAATAGACAAAGTGAGAGCTTATCCCAAAAAGTTCAATAAAGCAACAATTTAAGAAGGGACTTTACATTGGTCAGTAAATAATTCTGCATAGTCTCCATGACTATTAAATTTGGATTTTATGATGAATCAGGAAAAACTGAGCAGTAAAAGTAAGGATAGATAAAAAAATACAAAAGCAGCTGCAAGAAGCCTAAGACAATAAACATTGGAACGACGTGTCCAAGCATCTTTGGCAATCACACACTGAGCACTCCACCCCTTACAGAACTCACCAAGCTGAGAAATTCCAAAAGAATTTACAAACAAACCCTCCATCCACAACAAAACTTCAGGCAGAAGTGAAACAATAAATAGGACTACACATGGTAGCAGGACCACAACAGTTTGTGTTTGTAGCAGCTCTTCAGTTCTTCACAGGTAACATGCAGCAGCATTTCCCTGACTTACTACCTGGGGTTAGAGAACTGACAAAAGGAAAAAGAGCTGAAATAGTGAAAAGATCAAACAAGACAAATGATTTTGCAGTTAGACCTCTTGTTTTTTGATGAAGTAGGTAAGGCTTACCCTGATAAAGTAGTTATGTTTTTATCACAGATTTGACAAAATGTTATTGCTAGAGCAGCCTAGGAACTCAATAGGAGTTGCACAACAAATGTTCAAGTCTGCTTTAAAATGGAAATAATAAACTGAAAAAGAGAAAATCCTTTTAAAAAAATCATGTAGTATTTTCCAGTAGTATTATTGAGAAGGACTCATTTACTCCCTATTTGAACATTAATACTTAAAAGACTGGCCACCTTCAGTATGGAATACTTCCATAACACTGCTTTTAAACCAATGTAATTTGTACCCTGGGAAGTGAGCCCTATGTGTAACAAGGAGAAGGAGCACCAAAGAAAAACTGTTAAGCTTTTCTTTCAGTATTGGTACCACATTAAGTAACCTCTGCCTCTTCCCATTTACCATCCACACTACAGTGGTGGCAGCCTTTAAGTGAATGAGTGCACAGAACCTTTTTGCTGGGTCATTCCAAGTCCCAGAACAATTCTCCAAAGCAGCTTATTATGTCACCTTTGACTGCATTACTGGCACAGGCTGAGGAAGCGTAAGGGCAAGAAAAAGAGCAGAAATAAAGGAAACAGTGCTTGAGCTGACACTATGGAGATGAATGCTCACCCAGTGCTCTCAGTCTCTGGGACTGGGGTCTTATTCCAGCAGGGTGAGATGGGGATACTCTGAACACATTTTAGCCTTGAGAAACACACTTCAAATTCCTTAAACAGGGCAACAGTGATTTTAATGACCATTCAGGAGTTCAGGAAAAAGGCTGCAGGATTTCACCATGTTTTCTGAGCTTCTTTTCAAAGAAATCAGAAGCATGTTAGTTAAGTGCTTGGTAATGAGGCTTTCGCCTCTGTTGCTTTGCTGAGCAGTTTCTCTAGGCCTTGCACATCTTTTATATTAGCTGTGTTTAGATTAACAAAGAACTATCACATGCAGGCAGCCCTTGTTTACGGCATTTCATTGCAAAGGAGCAGAGCTGGCAGAGGTCGTAACTTCTCTGTTTGTCCTGGAGGGCAATGTCCCCACAAGGGTGAGAGCCTCCCAAATGACTTCCTGCACAGGGAGGAGGGAAGAGGTGGAGCCCCCGATTTCTCTTTTGCTGGCTCCCACCCCTCAGAGGCAGCATTTCATGCTGCCCAGAAGTGACTCCAGGTTCTGGTCAGGCACAGAAAACTGCTCATGTCCACAAGCACGAGGACTACACACAGAACTAAGCTCCATAAAGAGAAGTGATCTGCCAAAAGAAAGGGAACAGAGGAGCGCGCCCTCACAGACCTCCAACATCTGAAACTCCGTAAACACCTTTACCCAAAGGCCCTTCTCGCAGGGTTCCGCGCTCCTGGTAGCCAGGAAATCCCATGGTTGGGCCTGCACAGGCAGGACCTGCTTGTTTTTGAGCAAGCAGAGATGCGATTGCTGCGGGGGAGAAGGAGCAACCCTGGTGAAGTGAGGTCTCCAGGACTAAAAGTGAAAGTCACATTGTTGCACCCTGTGATAAGACCGGCAACAGCAAGATTTCCTTTCTATTTCCTTTCTATCACGTACAGCTCAGACTTAACTGAATCAACTGTTTCAGCATTAACATTAGAGTTCAATGCCCTGCTGCTGGAATGCATTCAGCCAGCACTGTTTCACTAATACACAAGCTCAGCCTACCTGAGACCTAATTTTAAATGAAGCCTGAGCTGAACCCTGTCCTGGCAAGACTGTTGCTGAAAGCTGAGCAAGGTCATTTCAAGCCAGCGTGTTAGAAGATATGCGCCTTTATTTGCGGTCTGTCTCAATGCTTGTCCATGCAGGAGCTATCCCAAGCATTCATCAAGGTTTGTATCACTCTGGGCTTCAGAGAGCCAAACCAGGCATGGTATCATGCTCTGCTGCTCTTTTGTAGCGTGCCCAGGCATGCTCAGCACACACTGACAACGAGCCCAGTGGGGACATGCCAAGGCTTGCGTTGCAATTCTCCTCGCCTGCCTTCAGGAGACAGCTCAGCAATCTGAGGGAAGAAAGTAAACAACAAACTCTTACCAAAGTGGATTTGTAACAGTACTGGAAATACTCCTAATATTGAAAATAGAAATTTCTAAAGGAACTTTTCATGTCATCGTGTAGAGGAACCTTGATAGGCACGTATGTAGTAAGTGATCATTGTTGCTGTCACATAAAGGCTTAACTCATTCTCCAAAATTTCAGTTCATTAATTTAGAAACTACAAGATGTCAGGCTCTCCATAGTAACTTTCATTTGGAGGTATGGATTTGCAGAAATGCTGTTCATCTGACTCTCAACATCAAATCCAAACAGCTCTTTCACTTTAGGAACTCAAAATAACTTGTAACTTGAATTTACCTCATGTTTTAAGCCTTAAGGCACCATCCATCTGAGAACAGGAAATACTGGTCAGGTAAAGAGAACAGAAAACACTTTTGTCAGACTTTACAGATACCAGAGGTTGGATTTTTCCTTTCTGCAAGCCTGTTTCCCTCTAATACAACAAATATAGCTTTAGGCAGAGGCATGTAGAACTAAATAAGTTTCAGAGGTTATGTAAGCCTTAGAAATGTCTCTCAAATGCAGTCCAGGTTGAGCAACACCTGGCTGTGAAAAGTAAACAAGAGAAGGTCTAAACTAGGCTGAATAGAGACCTGGATTACCCCTCTTGAACTGCTTCTGAAAGCTGAGAAAGTGCTCTTAAAAGGTACCACACATACTTCCTTTGGGGCTGCAGAGAAGCACGGCCTTGCTGAGGTGCTTCTTCTTCATCCCGTAAGTCAAACACAAGTCCTTACTTCTGCAGAATACCAAGCTCTGACTGTTTTGTTTGTGCTCTGTGTGTGCATAGTGTCATGGACTCCTGCTGGTTGTGGATAGAGAGGTGGAGCATTTATGTATTATTCCCATGTTGCTAATGGTTTAGACCAACACCTAAAATGTTGGAGGTGGTCTGAGGAAAATGTTCAAGTCTGTTTTAAAATGGAAATAATAAATTGGAGAGGAGAAAATCCTTTTAAAAATCAGGTAGTATTTTCCAGTAGTGTTATTGAGAAGGACTTATTTACTGCCTATTTGAACATTTATACTGAAAATATATCGGTTTCAATGTTTTTCTCTAGGTGGAAGAAGCATGTAAAATTCTGCTGGGCAATTCTAGAAACATTCTGCTTTTTTCTTTAGGAAAAGAAAAAAACAGAAAAAAGGAGAGTGTTTAGCTTTTTGGTGTTCAAGTACATAGCATGATTTTTTGGACTGGTAACATACGTATTTGAAGTTACAGAAGCACTGGCTTTTCATGAATTCCTTTCATGTTACCACTCACTGAAAAGGGAATAAAAAACACTGCCAAAAATAGCGGGGGAAAGGGAGGAAGGAGGGAAGGGAAACAACACAAAAACCCTGCACTGTAAGTAGGGAGACATGGTTCTTTCCCTCACATAATTAAAAGGTTAACATGAAGACTGCTAGCACAGAAAGGTTCCATTTAAAAATCCATGGTGTTTAAGTATTGTTCTTCCAATCTGAGCTGTCGGAAATCTCCCTCATAATTTCATTCTCCACAGAAAGGTACTAAGTAGAAACTTTAGAAGTGTGTTGCTATTGTGTTTGAAAACCTTCCCAACAAAATGAGGTCTCAGTCAGCCACACAACAGCATGGCTTTCTGACTCATAACCCTTCTCTGATCATAACTCTTATCTTCCCTCCAAGCCCAAAAGCCAATTTGTCTGTCTTCAATTGCTCACTAGCCTGAAAAAGATCGCTTTTAAAATACTGAGTCAATTTTGTTCTAGGCTTAATACAGCAGCATGATACAATCTACAGCGATATAGATTTTTTTCCTCCACCAGCTAAGTCTCTGGGGCATTTTATGGAATCAAATATTGCTAAAAGAGCATCACATACAGAAAGTTTTAAAAATAGATTTAAAAAACAAAGAACAATTCAGTATATGCATTAACCATGTGGAGATGGTTTGGCAAATGCAGCATGGAATTACTTAAAGCTTGCCCACAGCTTTTTTCCTTCTTTCCTTTTTTGGGGGCTTTTTTTGCTTTTGTAGGTTTGGGGTTTTATGGGTTGGGTTTTTTTGTTTATTTGTTTGTTTGTTTTGTTGGGGTTTTTTGGCTTGTGGATTGGTTAGGTTTTTTGGTTATTTCTACTTATGGCAATGTGACCATAGAAAACATTAGGCCTAGACTGTTACTAATACAAGTTTGTAATCTAGGAAGTTATTCTTTATTTCTGCCTGCTGGTGTCTAGCTTAAATAGCTTGTTTTGCCAGGTCACCTGTCTAAAATGAATGCCGTTTCAAAGATATGGTATTTTCTAAGGTAAGATGGAACAAATTGAATACTTCACTAAATTTACTAGTTTACTATTGAGTGTGGTACATAACCTTTTTTTAAAATAAGCTCATATAATTCCCTGTTGTGTGTACTCTTACAAAGATATGACCAAACAAAATGAACAAGTGAGGCAGAAAAAGAGATAAAGATTTTGAAGGATTCTTTTTTCTAGCAAAAAGTAGCAAACCTGTCACTTAGAAGACAACATTTTCAGAAGGCTGCATCCATTCATATTTTTAGTTAGCTAAAGAAACATTTTCAAAAATGTAAAAATATCTCACTTAAAAAATTATTATCAAAGAGCTGCTTAAATCAAGACACAGCCACAGAGGAGGAAGAGAGTGCAACTACCCTCTTGCCATGGAATGGGGAACAAAGAACACATTTGGTGGTGCTGAGGAAACAAGGGTGATGGCTTCAGTTGAACAAATTCCCCCCCTCTCCAAATACATCATTCATGACAATGCATCAACCATACCCGAGAACAGATGTTTACATTTGCATTTACAATTCTATTTGTTGAAGTCAACTTTTGAACATTTGGAGTGAATTATAATATGACCAAATATGGTCACACATTAGTCTCCATGTTCTATGTCTTCACCTCACAAATAGATAATTATTATAAATTACTGTTTTAAAGAGCAAATGAACAAACAAAACAAAACAAAACAAAACAACAAAAAAAAAACCAAACCCAAAAAATTTCTTGTGGTTGGTAACTGTATTGGTAATAGGTACTGTTTCTGCTGCTGTGTTCTGGATATTATCTTACAGGCTGTATGTTTGCAACATCTATTAACCATAAATAAAAATCCTTTCTAGTATCTATTTACAACTATTTACAGATTTCTAAATCACACTGAAAACCTGGCTAAGCACAGCCACATAAGCCATCTTCAACCACTAGCATATGTATGTACAAAAGTAAGCAATTTAATGCTCTGAGCAAAAGAAATTCTGATTCTCTTTCAGATTTTTTTTCCTCCCCACACACAAAATCATGTTCCCAAAATGCAACTAATTGAAAGAATGGGAAGCAGCAAGCACATGAAATGTATTTTCTGTAGGGCTTGCAAATACATAAAAGCAAACCATGTCATAAATTCAACTTTTTTTGGTCACAATTCCAAGTTCATTCTGAAGAACAAGATTTGCTCAAAGGAAAGGACTTGTCTCTCAATCCATGGTTCAATCATGAAAAGAAAAACGCAGCAATTCCTCCTCAAGACTGTTACGATCACAAAAAGCAACTCTGAAGTTCTACATGTTCTGAGGGGGCATATATGATTCACTGAAAGATTAAATAAGTTAATTTTCACAGCAACCATCCAACCCCCTGTCCAAACATTCTTCCCCAATCCTCACAGAGGTCAGGCATAGACCATGACCCTTTTACAGCACACAAAGGCTGCAGAGGGAATGTTCAAAATATTAAGTAAAGCACCTTTCTTTTTGGAGTAGGTTGGATTTTTTTGGTTGGTTGCATTTGGGACTTTTCTGAAGGGGAGCAGTGTGTTTGTTTGTTTGTTTGTTTTTTTGTTTGTGGGTGTGCTTTGGGATTTTTGGTCTGCTTCTTTGGGTTCTTTCTTGGAAAAAATGAGCTGAGAAGTAACACAAGACAAGAGGAAGGCAAACAGACCATTTGGCCAGAGTATGGTCCTACAGCATTTCCACCTTATCTACCTCTATTTAAATGAAGCAAAGAAGCCACACTCCATCACATGGGCATTACTGAAGATGTTCTCAGTCTAGCAGAAACATGTCATATTCTGCTGCCAGCAACAGTCTAATTCATATGAAACTCCCCACTATTTTGTCCTCTTAAATACTGTATTTCAGTCCACTAACTCTACTCTCATACTTAGTCTTCATTTCCAACAGAACCAGCAATTAATCCACAAATTATTTAAAACTAACTGCATCTTAAATGACAGAGAATTGCCATCCTTTCTAAACTTCATACAAAAAGGTAACAAACACTTGAAGCGCAGACAATTAAGAGTTCATCCTACTCTTTGTAGAACTGAATTGTAAGTATTCTCTGTAGTCATATATAGGAACAAGTTAGCATAATAACTTAAATCAGTGGGCAAATGTACTTTTAAAATATCATGCAAATAGCAGAGAATCACCTGTCAGCTACAACAAACTGCAGTAAAAATTTAAATGTGATTTTCCAGTACACAGTCAACCTCTAATGGGAGTCTTATGGGTACTTTCCTGGAAGAACATAGCACAAGCATATGGGTGTTGAAAAAGTCTCTTATATCTCTCCCTACATGTTTAAGAATCTAACCCTTTTCAAGTTTACCCAAGCATCCAAACTTAATGTTCAGAAAGATTAAGGACTAAAAAAAAAAAAAAAAAAAAAAAAAAAAAAAAAAAAAAAAAAAAAAAAAAAAAAAAAAAAATAAAAGAAAAAAAAAAAAAAAAAAAAAAAAAACACAACAAAGAAACAACAACAAAAAAAAAAACCAGAAACCAAAGCATATCCTAAAAATAAAACTTTTCTTCTCACACAAAATTGAAAAAACATCTGAAAGACAACTCAGTCATTGATCATAGCCAGTATGGCTTCATGGAAGGAAAGTGCTGCTTATCAACCCTGACTCCTTTTCATAACAAGATAACCCACCTGGCTGATCAAGGGAATCCAGTTGAAGTTATCTTTTTGGATTTTAGTAAAGCATGCAATACTTTCTTTCGCAGTATCCTTCTGGACAAAATGGCAGGCACACAGCTGGATAAACACATCATGCCATGGGTGAGCAACTGGCTCACCACTCAGGCACAAAGGGTTATAGAGAATGGGGTGACATCGGACTGGTGACCTGTCAGTGATGGGTTTCCCACAGAGCTCCATGCTGAGCCCTGTGCTCTTAAACCACAGAGAGAGAAGAGGTTTAAAAAGTAGCAAGAAAAATTTATATTTGAAAAAAGGAAAAAAGATTGAGTAGCAGTGCAGTTCTGCTAATTTCTGTGCTCACTGCTCTGAAATCTTGATTTCAAAGCTTATATATTTCATTAAATATCAACCTGTAAGACACTTGTAGATTGAGGAAAAAAAAAAAGGAGAATGGGGGCACTGACATCTCTGTTCAATTCAGGCACCAGAACTAACTCATGAATCAGTGAAGGGGGCAGGCAGTAAAATCCTTCCTCTGTAAGGGTGAGAAAGTTTTATGTTGCTAATTGTTGTAAAAAAATTGGAATGGGTTTTAAGTTAAATCCAAATTTTCACTTGCTATCTTGCAAGCTTTGCAAGATGTCCATATACTGATTTCATGAACAGTAAATGAATAATTTTTTCAGGTAGATTTCGATGGTGGGAAAGGTTCTTGGACAGTATAAAGCATGTGACTGCAGAGTTTTAAGCACTCACATTAAAATGCAAGTTCATACAATGACGTTATTGCAGCATCCCTTCGCTGGTTTATTCAGCCTGTTCAAATCTCACTTGTACACCTATACATGTGTTTGCACCTCGTGTAGGAACCACTGGGATGTGTGGAGTCAATGAAAGCAGCACAGTTCAACTTGCCTGTTTGCCAGCTGTCCATTTCAACTCACTAGGTACTCACAGATAAGTCTGCCTAATTTATAGTTTTTCCTCTTTGTAGTTCAATGATGGACAAGAGACAACCACGTGCAATTTTTTTTTTTTTTTAATAAAGATAAAATTACAAAAAAGGTAAAATTAGCTCAGGAAAGGCAAATTACTTTAATAGATCAGTTTAGACATTTAACATAATAACTCACATCCATTTTTAAATACTATTACATAAAGCATGGTGAAGAAAGGAATTTCTGCCTCATAATTAGAAAACTCACAATACAACTCGCCAAAAAACAGAACAAAGCCATTTGAAAATAAATACAGTCCATGCCAAATAGTACAAAATGAAATCAGCAGTCTCTCTCCATATGAAAACTTTTCTCCTTTTAGGTATTCTCAGACTCTAGTATTATGTTCTGCAACTGATGAGAGGCTATCTTTTGTTCAAGGGTTGCTGAGCTGTTCTGATTTTGCTCTGTACAAAGGGAAAAAAAGATGTTGTTGTACTGTTTTAATTAATTTAATTCTAATTAATCTAATTTGATTTAGAAATGCAATTTTGAATTACTAGTTATGATTCTAAAATATTTAGTATTATGAGGAACTGAAAGTGATCTCCACAGAACTGAAAAATATTATACATTACAGACTTAACAAACACTCTCCAAAAAAATGACATTATTAATTAATTAGTGTTTACCCTTTGGCGTCTGTCTTTTCACCACTGCTGTCCTTGGCTTTATCTTCCTCCTTAACATCTGAAAAATCACAAGATGTTAAATACACCAAAAGATGCAATAAATACTTAAGTAGTGAAGAGCATGACCAAGTTTATTTTTTTGTATATATTTCTAGCCAGAGGAAACTGGCTTTTAAAAGAAGTCACTAGTTACATAATTAAGTACAGTGTTAAATGCATTCATCCAAAGTCGAGGTCTGGGCACAATGCCAAGTGATTCAGAATGCCTCAAGGCAAAGTCTCTCTTGACTGGCCATAATGATGGCATGCCGTAATGAGACCTGGAGTTCCCCTGAGCTCAACATGTATCCAGTTCTTAGAAAAATCAAGAGTCCTTGGAATTACACTGTCCCAAGAACCGAATCTGTTTTCTGTTTCAGAGAAAACTAGTTGGCTCACACCAAAAGCAAACAGGAACAAATGTTTTGCGCAACGTATATTTTTTTCATCTCTATTTTCATTAAGTCACACAAATTCCTGGCTCTAAGACTTCAAGCTTGCAGGGAAGAAACAATAACCCTTGCCTGAAAATATTGTACTAGTCTGAATAACTGTATCTTGAAACTAATTAATTTAAAATAGATGATTTAAAAATGATGGAAAAGAATATATCATCTCAAAAGCTAATAAACTGTTAACAGATAAAACATCTGTTCCCTGGCAGGACTGACATTTGCAGTTTTAAAATACAGGATGAAACCACACTGCAGTCCTACCTGCTTTTTTGTCCTCAGTCTCTTTTTTGTCTTCTTCTATTCTGGCTTTCTTCGCTCCTTTCTTATGATCTGCAACATTTCGTCGTCCACCTTCCCCTTCATCTTCAGAATCTGAAAATTCTTCATCACAGGCTATGCGCTTATCAGATGCTCGGACTAGGATTCAGATTTATGATATTAATTAATCAAAAAATCTAACTACAACAGGCCTAATAAAAAACAACTATCGAATTAAGAATGACTAGTAATATACTATAATAATTTAATGCAGATAAACTAAATTACAGTCAAAATCACTTATTTTTCAAGATACTCTGGGACTCGCACAATAATTTCCAAAAAATAGCTTTGCAGAAACACAGGGGGAGAGTAGGAATATTTTAACCATGTGCCAAATAAAACTTCAAATACTGAAAACTAAATCACAGGAGAAAAAAATAATGATTTCAACAGTTCAGTTGATTCAGCTCAATGATTTCAGAAAATGGATGGTGCACTAATAGGAGGTTATAAAATTATTCAAATCACCATCAAAAAAGACTAAAGGTAGCAGAACACTCTTGGCTATAGCTCAAGAACAACTCAAAAGTTCATAGAAATGTTATGGTAATAAAGTCAAGGGGAGCGTTGCAAATATAGAAAATCTCTGTCTCAAAACAAAGTAAGTAAAAGGCATTTTTTCCCCCTTAAACACTGTATCTCATGTTACCACAAAGGGAAACATAGCTTCTGTCTTTTGCTAGTCACAAAAAAAGTAAAGTACTGTTTCTTCAGTTAAAATTCATTAAGTCTTCTTAAATATCTAGTGTAGATTTGAAGCAGTCAGGCTGCTTCATAAGATGCAAAAACACAGGGTCCTTCCAGCACTTCATTATATCCTTTAAGAGGTTCAAATGTGCACACAGATGCCACCTTAAAAACATCAAAAGTGGCAGACCAGAGGCAAAATTTTTTTACTCAGGAAACAAAAGTGCCAGTCTTCCAATACTGCATACCACTACAACTTAGGTTCTGAACAATTAAATCCAAAACAACTATGAACATGCTCTATCATGAAAAGATATTTCTTACTAGAAATGCGTTTGTCTGGATCTTCTCCATCCTCATCTCCACTGTCTTCATGAACAGCATCTTCAGGAATGGCCTGCATCTGTACACCAGGTGCGTGAGGTAACATGCGCAAATTCTCAAATAAGCGCTGCCTGCAAGTAACAGACAAGAAAAATTACTACTACACAGAAGTAGCACTTGGATTTCTACGAAGTTCTGAACTCTGCATTCAAAGTTAACCTGGCTTTGCTTTAGAGTCAGCTTCATTTTCCAATTAAAAAAATTAGCATGCCCAGTTCAGGAAGTTTTCCATGCCTATGAGATCATTAGTATCTCCACTGTACTTGAACATTATGTTCTTTGTACTTTATAAATACTTATTTCAATGAACTTCAATTGTTAATTCCCCACAGGTCAATGGAAGTACTGCCCACATGGGCTAAACTGATGTCAGTACTACTCTGTTTATAATAAACTAGAGTATCAAGTTGGATAATAAACTGTTCTCTGGTTTCTTAGAAAGAAAGTCAGACACTTAAAAGCATGAAGACTTCCCAACTGTGAGGAGCAATGACAAAATTAATTAATCTGGATAGGTTTCCTTGTTGGCTGTTTCAGGAAGAACAGAGATACGTTCTGTCATGTTTAAGCAACCTAATGTGAGAGATTATATACTCCAAAGCACCACGTGTGGGAAAAGAGAAGGATACTGGGCTTCTTTTGGGACTCATAACTATCATTGCAAAGTGCAAGTAAAAAGGCAGGCTTGGCAAGTATCAAATATCAGCATATGCAACAATTATCTTAGCATTCTTCTGCACAATTTGAAGGGCTAAAGGGCAACTGGTGCTTTTTTGGAATCCTTAAGAGTCTCTGCCTCTGTTTAAATCACATGACCTGGCAAAGTAGTTTTGGGAGCTCTCTAAAGCCAGGTGTCAGTGAAAGCACACGATGAACTGAAGGAGGAGTCTCCAAAATGACAGGTCATTGATCTTGTGGGTGCTAATATAAGAATGTGAGATTGTGTGTTTTCTATTGACGGAGAGCAATCTCTGTCTGGGATTGCAGCAGCAAGTTTTGAAGCCTACTTGTACCACAAAAGCTCAACAATATATAACATACAGCAAGCAGCCTGGCAGATCGCCAGCTGGAGAACTACATTACTGCTGAGAAATGTTGTAAAATTACATTAACAAAAAATATGTGGGCTTTTTTCCCCATCACACATTATTAAGTTCTTTAATTTGATTTTGATTGATATAATTGTTCTATGAATATCCATCACAGTCTATATACCAATCACTTAAAAATTAGTATTTTAACAGCTTAGGTGAATTTTGCAATTTGACAGTTTTAAAGGTTATAGCAGTATTGATAAACTCATACATGCAATTTCACATCTTTATTCAGGTATTTTTAGTAATCAAAAGAATTTGTACTGCTAACAGCCTGTTAGAATTCAGGGCGAGGGTGGCCGTTTATTCTTGTAAACCCAGAGCAAGGACAAATCATGGTACGGCAAGAGTACTTCAGGCTAACCAATTGCCTTCTACCAGTTCAGCACAGAACTGATTGTATGTACGCATTACTTCAGCCCTGAAGTAAAATATTTGTTTCCAATGAAAATATCAAGATGTGAGGAGGAATAAACTAAGTATCAAAAGTGGCACAGCCTAAAAACACGCAACCACCACAGCTGGTCAATAAGCACTGCTCAAACCTTGTGGATTTGTCAAATCACAGCCACTCAATTGCCTACACATGTATCATTGTCTTTCCAGAGTTTTGGATGTTTGAGCTCACATATGACTTTTTTTTTTTCTTTTTTTTTTTTCAGCTGACAGCTACAAAGAATAACATTCTCAGTCCATGTTTAGACATGGAGCTGAGAATTAGAAATCCTAGTCATCATGGCACACCAGCTTCTTTCCTGGCAGGATAAACTTTCTACAAAATTAGAATGGGAATCCAAGTAAAACAGTCATCTTTTCAGATGCTACAAAAAGGAAAAATCCAAGCTGGGTCATAAATTTTCATATTTATAGCCATAAGACTTCACAAGCATGCATTCTGTTGGAGGAAGAGACTTCCAAAAAACCTCTGATAGAAATGAAAAACATGTCAAATCTCTACTAGTACTCATTTTTAGTGAACAGAGAAAGGTACACCGTTTTCAAAACTGCCTAGCAATTAAACCTCTGGAGAAACATGATCCTCACAACCTACTTGATAGATAAGGTAATCACTACTTACTTGATCTTCTCCATATATTCTGGTGTATTCTGATTAGTCATATTTGAAGGACTAATATGAAGCTTGAAGTCTGGTCCAAAATACTCAAAGTAGTCGTTGTATGGCAACTCTTTAAACCAAACACCAAGACAACTTTGTTACCCAAAAGAGATTTAAAACATTTTAAATACAACAGTATATTTGACAGGATTTTACTTGGAGAACCAAAGCATTCAAATGATTCCAAGTTTGAATCAAACCCTAAGCATCCAAACAAGCAATACTTATCAACTCGACTCCTCAGTGATTTTGCTCTCAATTATTCAATAAATGAATTTAAATTTGCTGGCAAAATACAAAGAAAAATATCTACTGCAATTACACAATGAAGAACAAATTTGAAAAATAATTAAAAATTATACTTCAGCAGGAAAGAGAAGATCAGCTGATGATTTCTTGTAGGTCTTTTCAAAGTTAGTTTGAAAGGTTTAAGTGAGCCATTCAAAATATTACAATAGGACTTCAGGACAAATTTTAATACTTGTTACTAGGCTGAAGAGCTAGCTCAATATTCTTGCTAAGTGCTGGACACTGGTTCAGTGGTGCTGACTGGTGGTGGTTCAGTCCATCTGTTTCCCTCCTTAACCCACTTTTTGTATTTTCAAAGAAAATGGTCCTCTGAGTAGAAAACTGAGCCACCAAAATGAAGTTTAGGAAGAATACACAGTCATGACAACAGTTATTTTACATTTAGAAATGCACTGTTATTTCTCAGAACAGATTAAAGATGACAGCGACCCAAAAAGTAGAGAGGAATGTTATATAAAAAAAAATATATACATATACACATATATGTAATCCATTGAAAGGGGGATTCTAATAGGGGGGAAAAAAAAAAGTCCCAAGATAAGGAACTGCTGCTGTCTCTTCAAAAGCTTTGCCTGACAAAGAATATATTTTGACATGAAAAATGGAAAATATGTATCTTGAAAGGCACATTCCAAATAGTCTGTTCTCAGCGACAGCAGCATTTTGCTGAAGTCAGATGGAAACACTGAATCAACCAAGAGATACATGTATAGCTAAAGGTTATCAGTAAAAGTTGTGGCTCAACATGCAAACCGCCAGTGACTCATTTGGAACAGATCAGTCCAAACAGTAATTTTATATAAATGGCATTCCAAAAGCATATCCAGGAACATATTTGGGCAGAAGTAAAAGGAGTCCAGGATCTTTAGGGATATTCCTCAGAAAAATTACTTCAGTATTCAAGTATTCTAAAGCAGTCTACTGGTTGTTTTTTTTTTTCTGGTTTTAAAATTTAGGACAGCTTGTATAGCCAAAATTGAGTGAAATGGAAAAGTGGAAGTCAATATATTTTCACAGCTACTTTTGTCAGATAAAATCAAGAAACACTATTTTTGCTATGTAAAGTGAACACTTGCACAGTCAATAATTTCTTATGTACACCATGTCTGTGTTGTACAACTTACAGGTTGACAGTGGTACAATCAAAATGCAGTATATATTCTTTCATAATGATGATATTCATATTGGAAACACTTACAAGTGAGGTTCAATAAGTTTTACATTTCATATTTTCAAAAAGTGATTCAGTAATTCAAAGCTTTTGCTAAGGCATAAAAAAAGCCTTAAATACTTACCTTTATTTAGTGCATAAGATATTGAAAATTTATTTACTAAATCCTAGCAGTAATTTTCTACCTAGTTTACTCTAAACTGATGCATTACAGCTAGCTATACAAATATCTACTGTTTACTTAAAATCTCCAATGATTATTTATTAATAAAAATTTAATTTGAATATTAGTATTTACCATTAGGAATTTCACAATCTAAGGCAACAGCAGTTTCATATGTCCAGCATCGAGCAACATTACGAATTGTGTAGCCTCCTCCTCCTAACATCAGCAATGGCAAGTTAAAAGTCTTTACAACTTCCACACATTTAGCATGACCTGTAAAACAAGAACAGAGTTGACAATATATGCAAAATATCTATTAAACAGAAAAATACATAGTAAATTATTTAATCAGACTTATGCAGTCACACTTAACTAGTAAGAACGGAATCGATTCAAACAGAACTGTCTCCCCCTAGAGCTAAGCACAACCTCACAAGAAGTCAAAGACCTACAGATTAGAAATATACAAAACACAATGAACAACATCCACCCCAGTCTTCAGAGACTTTGCATGATGGTCTATTGCTGTTTTTCTGCAATGATTTTAATATAAGTGTTTTATCTTTTCATAACTGATGTCATACACAATGACAAATTTAGGGACAATTTCTCAGTCAAATGCAATGGGGGAAGAAGGGAAAACAAAATCAGTACTCGGTCCTTTCTACTTCTAAATTTGAACCTGTATTAGAGGTGCTAAGTCTTGCTTACAGAGTGAACTGGTGCCAAGACAGTACACACTCCAGGGAGATACAGCATACTGAAAGGCATCTGTAGGAGGCAGCAGCTCTCTTGGTTTCCAAGATATGTAAGATGGAAAAAAATCTGAGCTGTATGGGCAACTGAAGTAGCTTTGCCACCTGGTGCAAATCAAGAAAAGAACCCTGAAACACTGCAGACCCAATAGATACTATACTGCATTTTGTTGCCTACAAAACTCTAAATGTCGCATTAAAAAAAAAACAAAACCAAACAAACACAAAACCAAAAAAATCCATGATTTAAGCAGGCTGGATTGAAGGCTTAGGAAAAATTTGTTACACCTTTAATATTTTATCATTTAAATAAAAAATAATAAAATAATAGTAACAGTAACAGTTATGCTACTTGCTAAATTAACACCCCAATTTAGAGAATCACAACTGCAGGAAGCAACTAAAGTAATACTAAAATAAATTAATTCTATGATAACTAATTAAAATGATTGTTAACATATGGCTCAGTATAACAAAAACCACTATAAATTTAACAACACTGAGTATTCTCATTTCTGTAATACCTATTTTACACCCAACAAGGTGTTTGATGTTTAACATCTGTAGTCCTACTAAGTTGACTACTAACTAGTTTTATTTGCCTATCATTGTAAGTGTTGCAGATGCCTGTTGTCCTGTCATTCCAGGACGCTGTTTTAAAGCTACAGAAAGCCTGTACATAGAAGAAAGGGAATCACTTGAGTGGCTAGGAAGCACATGGAAAACCAAGCTTCTTAACTTTTTTAGATGGACAGAAAGAAAGAGGCAACTTCTGTGTTTCTTTTGGCCATCCCTGTATAGCAAATAAAGAGATGATTTATCATAGTAATGAACAAAATCTTTGTGACTCCAGTCTTCATCATGCAAGTGTCTTGAAAAACAGTATGAAGGGTAGAGGTTTCTAATAAGAAAAAGTTACAGACAACAAACAGACACTTTTCTGTTTACCTTTAACAGTAAGATTAAAGCATCCCAGCCTGTCCCCAGACAGTGAATCTGCTCCACACTGCAATACCACAGCACTGGGCTGGTACATCTCCATTACTTTAGATATAATCTATAATCAATATGAAACAGCAAGTCATTATTGATATAATGAAAATACAAAACAGTCATTTTCAGAGAGCTTAAAAACAAAAAACAGAGCACTTACTGGTTTGAATATCTGTCCATACGATTCATCATCTATGCCATCCCTCATTGGAAAGTTGACAGCATAGTATTTGCCTTTTCCAGCACCAATGTCCTACAAGCAAAGATGACAAATACTTTAATACAAACACAGAAGCACATAGAATGGTATATGAAAAAACAGTCTACACAAGTCTGCTGAACTATTCTGTACCATTATACATATCTGTGAAGGATAAGAGGCAGAGTTGACTTGATTCCTGTTCTCTCATAAAATCATTTCAGAGCATAGGAGTTGAACACCAAGATTAAAATAGCAGTAAGTACACTCAACTTTTTAATTTAAAGATTTAAGACAAAAAGACAAATCATAACCAATCAGTTTAGTCTGGTAATAATAGCTAAGCAAAAAAAAGTACAAAAACCAAGAAGAGCAAGGTGATATGCATGTTCTCAGTGTTGCATAGAAGATTTGGACTTGAAGAGGTTTTTAAAACTGCATTATTGCCCTAAACATAGGATGAGGAAGTAGCTGCAGCAAAAGAGAGAGAAGAAAAATCCAACAGGGACCACTTATAGGTGCTCTTGAAGAAACTGAGACTTCTTAAATGAAGAAAAATTAAAAAAAAAAAAAGAACAAAATTGCAAATTATTCTCAGTTCCATCAGATGTCAAGACAGGAACTGTACTAGCCTATCTTATCAGCTTTCCTAGACAACCTATGTATTAAGAGGAAAGGTTTGTTGCAAAACCAACCTTTACTAGGGTGTGAGGTGGAATGGACAGAGATGAGGAGGGGGATAAGTGGCCCAGTGAAGCACAGACACAACATTTACAGCTGACTGTTTTTGCCCACAGCACATTATTAACATTTCATAGTATTGCAAGATGAGTGACATTGAAGATCCCTGCTGAACTCAATTCTGGCTGATTTGACGTACAAGTTATCCAGAATTTCCCAGCGTGAATAATCTAGACTTTCACATGCTGAATTTTCTGAGGTGATCACGGAATGGTCAACACTGGAAGGAGGGACCTCTGGAGATCATCTGCTCCTACACTCTGATAAAGCAGATCGCACAGGATCAGATTCAGGTGCGCATTCAGTATATGCGGAGGAGACGTGACAACCTTGCTGGGCTGACTACTAGAGTGCTCTTGTCACTCTCAAAGCAGTTTTTCCTCATATTCATTCAGATGGAACTTCTTGTGTTTCACTTTATGTCCACTGCTCCACATTCATCAGATCCCATTCTTTTTACACCTACTCTTGAGATATTTATAAGTATTGATGAGGTCCACTCTCAGTGTCTTTTATTCAGGATAAACAGGGCTAACTTCTTTAACCTTTCCTCCTAAGAGAGATGTTCCAGTTCATATTTGTTGTCCTCCATTAAACTCACTCCAGGAGCTTCACGTCTCTTTTGTACTGGGGAGCCCAGAACTGGACACAGCACTCCAGATTTGGCTTTACCAGGGCTGAGCAGAGGGGCAGGATCATTTCCCTAAATCTGCTGGCAATGCTCTTTCTAATGTACCCCATGATACCACTAGCCTTCTTGGCCACAAGGACAAAGCTGGCACATGGTTAACTTGTCCACCAGGAGCTCTAGGTCCTTCTCACAGAGCTGCTTTCCAGCAGGTCAACATCTAACCTATACTGGTTCATGAGGTTATTCCTCTCATTGTCTTCCTTTACAGATTAAAAAAAATAAAACAACCATTAAATTCATCTTATCCTAAAACACAGCAAAGTCAAAAGTTCTCACAATATCCACCTAAACAGAGTAATTGAGTTACTCAATGGACCTTTGTTGTAACTGATGCTCGCATTAGTTTTAAAACCTAAAGAAACAATATAGTATTCTGGTAGCCTCCCATTCCCCAACAGATTAAACTGCCTCACAGAACTTGGGCCCCTATGGAGAATTATGGTCTCAGCTGATCTATCTGTGTGCATAAATGGCAAAATTTGTGCTATCACCTAAGATATGCAGAAGGTTAAATAACTTACTGAGGACACTGGAAGACTGAACAATACATTCAGGAGAAAATTGATGAATGCTGCTGAACTAGAAAACCTCCGATTCATCTACACTGATGGAGCTGCAATCACAATATCATCATTTGACACATGATTTGTTCCTGCATCAAATAAATGTAACCTGATCAGCAAACTAGATCAACTAACTAAAGAATTACAGAAACAAGCTGTAAATATAGCCCATCGAAAAATTAGAGTTTTGGCTGGTAAAGCTGACAAAAATAACCACCAATGGCAGATCAACTTAGGCAGAAGGAAGCAACACAATACTGGCCTTCAGAAGGAACATTGACTTTTCAGAGAATTAGTTCTCCCTTCAGTTCAATTAGCTTTGCAATCTCTGGGATAGGAAAAATCCCTATGGGGATGCAATAATTGCAATAAAGCCATCTAAGGCCCACATGCAGACAATGCTAATTTCAAAATCCTAACTAGCAACTCAGAAAAAATGTTGCCATGCCTGAGATACTGTTTTTCACTGACACTGCTAACAAAATGAATCCCAAAACTCATAAAATATATTTCTATTTATTTCAACTATGCTAACTTTTAATTCTTTGTTCTGGGTGTGGTGAGGTGAAGAGTCCACAAACTTCTCTGTCAACGGGAAGTGCTGCTTCTAAAAAGCCAAGATATCTAACCCTTCCAAAAAAAAAAAAAAA
>VXBQ01015999.1:57531-69490 GCA_013400175.1 Phainopepla nitens
AAAAAAAAAAAAAAATAATTCTACCAAACTCAGCAACAACAGCTTGTCATGATAAACATCCTGGTCTGAGCTGCTTTTAGTTTGAAGCACCACCACCACCTTGTGGCCAGTCAAGTTAAACTACACAGATAAAAACTAATCTGATTTCCTCCTAAATCAATTTAGAACAGAGTTTAACAGAATCTAACAACCATAGTAACGTTCAGCTCCAACAACCATACTGAACTGAATGCTTTGCACCCCACTGCTCAACTTTCACTTACTCCTCTGCCTTCTGGACAGCATCAATAGGCAGGGAAACACACCTTTCAGGAGTATTAGCTGAAACATGAATATTCGTATCTCTTAATCAGTTTAAATATATTGGGAAAACAGTGAATTCTTTCCCAGCACAGCATTTTTGTAGGTCAATTTCTTAGAAGTGTTTAAAATTTTTAAAAAATGTTTTAACTATATGCACAAACTATATGCACAAAGTTGCTAACACCAGAGGAATGCCATATCTTGGGAGTGTCTCTAATAAAAGAGATTTAATTTATGAGTTTGAAGCTAGGAATATATTAATCTTAATACTTGCAACACTCTTTCAAGCTGTGAAGTGGAACAAGTTCCTGTTCTAACAGACAAGAGTCTAACATCTCCAATGACTAACTTAAAATTAATATGAAGGTCCAAGAAAACTGGTTTCCATTCTCAGCTTTGCCAGAGATTCTACAACAGCTTTAATGATAATTCTTCATGGGTAAATGCTCCTTCTCTCAGGCTAGCTATAATGCTCAGTACATAATTCCACACGGGGCATGCTAAAGTTCTTAGGCAGTGAGCATCATGAGAACTCAAAACACACTTCATGACATAAGAAATATTCCAAAAATGAATCAACTGTATTACTAGGCAAATAGAACACAGTAAATTGAAACTGTAACTTAAGCTTGGGGATTGTAAAAGGGTGATCTGCAAACAGCTACTTTTCACTGTAACTGCAGAATTGAAATGTATAGATAATCATAAATATACCATACTGTCTTCTTAGAGACATCTCCAAAATCTGTGTGAATTAAACTAATTATATTTGAAAAAAGATTTCAACCTATTTATCCAGAAGTGAAGTTGTTAATTTCATGTAGAAGTAAATATTTTAGTTCCCTACTATCCTGTATTATTTTTCCTGTGATTCCTCAACTAATCTATCACTCTAGGCTAACATTTTTTTCTGAAAACTTACTGTGGTATGCCATTATTGGACACAGTTATTGTAGCAGAGTGCAAAAAAAGTATCTACAAGGAAGACTGTAAGAGGAAATTTATCACCTAATGAAATTTCCTGTTCAGCCTTACCCTAAGGTCCCCTGTGCCTGGAAAATATTCACCATACTTATGGAATGATACTGTCATGACACGATCTGTGGTATAAAATGCTTCTTCAACACCATCACCATGATGGATATCAATATCAATATACAACACTCTTTGGTGATACCTAGAAAGAACATATAAGAAATCATCATTATCTGTTATATTCATAATATACTGAGAGCAAACAAGAAAAACACTAACAAAAAACCCCAATCACACACTAAAATCCAAGATTATGATCACTGTGATGATTTTCTTTGATGTGACCATACACTCTTAGAATTCTCAGTACAGTTTGAATAACATTAATGATTTTATCTTCATCAAAATAAGTTATTTATTTAGTATTTTACCCCAAACTGTCTCACTCTGTAGAAACTATACCTCATACTTCTGCTGACATCACTTTGCTGTTCACATCTGCTGAATTCACCCCTTTCATTAACCCCAAGGCCTTTCTTTCTGCCTTCTCAGTAATTAACAAGTCTGTGTTCCACAAGCTTGCAAAAAAAAAAAAAAAACTTATTTTTCACTAACTTTTCTTCTTCACCTCTCCAGCTTGTAAAGAAAGGCACATTCTTACTTTCAAGTGTATTGCATTTTACATTTGCATAAATTTATTACACTACTGTTTATTATTTTCTTAATATTGCGAATTTCAGGACAGTTTGAGATGGATAAAGAAATCAGTGATTTATTTGAAGCCTTAGAGCACTAGAAACAGTAAGTATCCCTTAAATTTTATGTTTTCCAGTAAAGAACAAAGTCTGTCATCAGAAGATGCATTTTCATCATGCTGTGCACTAAGAGTGTGAGTATCCATAATTTCAGAGAGTTTCCCACGGTTACACAACCCATAACTATTTGCAAGATTCCTTCTGTCACATGCACATTGAGCTAAGAAATTCAAAACTTGACAACAGAAAATCATATCTTGTAAACTGCAGAGACAGCTCCAGAATATATGCTGCACATTAAAATGAATGTCTTAATGTGTTAATATTAACTATTCTTAGTGTCTTTAGAAACATTTTCCATCTCTAGATTTTCAGATTATAGCTACTTCCCTCATTCCTCATCAGCCAAATCAGCTGTCCCACTCACAAGAGTCAAGTATCTAAAATATTTTTTCTAATAAATGGGATTTATGTGTTATTAGTAGGGATACAGTCCTCTGAAGCAGTAAAAGCAACACTCAGGACTTGAAATTTTAGTGAAGCACTGTTTGAAGTCAATTATATGATCACTTTTCATTACTCCTCATTTCTTATTTTGTAGTCACAGCAGCACAGCTGTTATTTCATTATTTATTAAAACCAGCCACATTAACTCATGTAATAATCCAGTGCATGAACTTCCCTGAATATTTCTGTTTGATTCAGTAACAACCAAATGACAGGAAACAAGAAGACATATTGTGAAACTAAATGGGTGTAAGATTATGAGTACAATGACCGCCCTAAGGGGTCAGGGCAGTGATCCATCTAACCAAATATTCTGCCCCCATGCATAGCAAAGGGAGACTCTACAGAAATATTTACAGAAAGCAAGTAAGCCTGTCCACTTTCTGAAGGCTGCTACCCTAGTCTTTCCCCACATCTAGAATTACACCATATGGTGTTTTACAAGGTGCATTGTTGCTTGGATTTATCTCCTATTAGTTATCTTTTCAATTTTCCTGTATTTTATTTTGAGTACCTTGCTGATGCCAAAGCAGGCAGAGCTCAGAGCTTTCTTAACTGAAACTGTAAAAGTTCAACACGGCCTATGAAAACTCACTCAAATAATAACTACACTCCATATCTTTAAACATTTAAGTATCTAAATTTAACACTTTCAATAATTTTAACTTGTGCCTATCACAAACTTACTTCAGTAACTCAAGGATGGCAAGCACAATATCATTGACGTAACAGAAACCAGATGCCTCCGATTTCTTGGCATGGTGAAGTCCCCCAGCCCAATTGACAGCCATATCTGTTTGTTGTCTGTTCAATTTTACTGCCCCAGCTGTAAAAACACACATAGATGAAGGAAAGCAAATGGAGTAAAAAATTTCTGATTGCCTTTAAATTTGCTACATGAAATCATATTTTATTTTTTAAATAAGTGGATTTAGAACAGATCTCTTACCAATACTGAGATACTTGATACATCTCATATTTTACAGTATGTAACTGATATGATTACTTTTTAAATATATATTAAAAAAACCCTTATATTTACTTCATTTTTAAATGCACAATCAAAATTCTAAGTTGCTGACATCAACCTGGTAAAGCTGTAAAATAGTTGGCAAACAACATTTACTTACCAACAGAGCCTCCAGTTGACAGCTGACAAAACTCAAACAGGCCATCAAATACAGGACAATCTTCTCCTACATTAACTGTATAAGAAATGAAGTATCTTTTAAAAATACCATTCCAACAGCATCGATATACACATGGATAACATAGATGCATAGTTCATTCAGCATTTTAGTTATTTATCCCCCAATCTCATTTCTCAGGCTAATAAACACTGAAAACAATGCAGAGTCCTAATAGCATAAATCCAAACCAGTCTTTTTTTCTTTTCTTTTTTAATTCTTTTTAGTTTCTATTGGAAGATTTGTCTCCTCATTTGAAGATGAAGTTCAATCATTTTTAGATTTTTGAAGAAATGCTGATTAACATAGGTCAAGTTAAAAAATGTATCATTACTTAGAAAAATAATTTGCTGACAATAAGGCATCATAAAGAGGTTATAACACTGCCTTTAAAATTGATATAATAGCTGTCAAACTGCATTCCTAACAGTACTTTGAGCTCATTTCTATAATTAAAGGAATAAATTAATAATAGAAAAGGTGAACAGTGAATGATGTACAATTTTTACTATCTCCCTCCAAGAGGAATGAGCAAGTTATTTTCTTGACTTAAAGACATTTTCACACATTTTCTAGCATTCTAAAAGCCATTTTTTAAAGCAAGATTTCAAGGCACTTTCACAAACAGTTCACAATCTGTGCATCAAGCCTTAGTATTAGCAGTACTTCACATCTAGAATAGACCCTGTGAAAGAGGAGGCAAAAATCCTTACATATGCTTAAAGAACATTATTGTCAAGATGACTGCTTTTCATGGAGAAGTGTAGCTAAAGGCAGCCACATGCTACGTGTTACAGTGTTTCTCTAGCCTCTGTACTGGTGAATACTGAGCTTCAAACAATGCTAACCATAAAAGCATGTACACATAGACTTAGCCTGATGTTGGCACTTACATCTCTGCATTTGCTTGCTGTACTCAGACATATTGTCAGGTCTTATTGATCGGAGAAATTTGATGTATTCATCACTATGGTACTTGGTCATTTCCTCAGCAGTTGCTTTGTGGGGTCGCTGATAACAAGAACAAGTTAAAGAAATAAATCAGAGTGCTCTGCAAAATCACCTAACGGTGTGCTAAAACAGACAACTTGAAAGAAATCCCACCTACTTTGAAGGGAAAATAGTGGAAGGAAAATAATAGTAGCAGTGTTTTACATAAAGCAAGGGATACTCTGTTGTGATATACAACTGCATTAAATACTGCTTCACTTCTAAGTAAAAGAGCTCTGAATACACTATTTCGAGTATCCATTACTTTCACTTCCACCTCTCTCCATTTATGTGTGTGACAATACTTGAAGCCCTTTAAAAATTACTTAAAATGCTTCAGTGTACATTATATTGCCTATACTTACATAAATTTCCATTTTTCTGTATAAGCCATAGTTTAGCAGCAAGTTGTGAGTCATTCGGATCCTGTGAGGTTTCATTGGATGTCCTTGTCCATAGTAATAGTTTCCAATATCACCTGCCAATAATACACAAAAGAATAGCTGTTCATATTACAAAACAAGTTTCATTGCCACTTAATCATTCTCAGAAGATAAGTAAACAGGTATGATTCCAGAAAACAAACAAGCCCCACAAAGTGAATACTGTCTACTTAGAACACAAGGGAAATAAACTATTGTATATCAGAAACAGAGGGGAAAAAAAAAGAAGCCAAATCTAACACTTTGACTACAAGCAGACATTAGTGGCTGAGCAAAGACAAATATATGACATGGTTTCAAATCAAGAGTGAAGTTCTGGCCCAACAGTGGGCCAGAACTGAACAATAAAATGGGAAACAGAACTGGAAGAGGAGAGGAAACATTACCGATGATGTTGCCACATAGTATCATGAGGCTGTAGTAAAATCTACATTTTGCATGAGCTGATTTTATGATACCATCCTCAGCCTGTCCTTAACTACTAACCCTGTTACACCCAGGAGTTAGCTCCAGATCCATTGTGGCAACCACTTGCACAAACATTCCCCAGACACCTGCTGCTGGAGATCCACAGTAGTTTAACAAGAACCTTATAATCCAGATTAGCCTCCGTTACATTGGAGATCAACTAGGCACACAATTAAGATAACAAATTTGACAATCATTTCCAAGAAAGGAATAGCTGCTATCATGGGCTCGTAATAAGTTTTCTTCTGAGTTCAGGTATTGTTAGAACACACACAACCCTGGCTCAACACATGAACCATTTTAAACAGAATTGTCTCTGGAAACATAAACAAGCCTGTAAGTTATGTCCAGCTGTCAATAGCTTTCAGCTGGAGATTTCTAAAACACCTCTTCACAATTGCACCTCTTTTCTTTTTGACCCAATTTCCCAATAGGATTACTGAACTTTACCTTCTTGAACTTTTTACTTTTCTTTCACATCCTTCAACATGCTCTGCCTTGTCCACTGGGAACAAAAGAAACACTATTTTCACAATGTCATACTATTTTGTAAATTTTATCAGTCAGAGGTAAGAAGCAGCACCACTACAAAACAGCATTAGTTTCACCTCTTCAACATGAGCTTCATGAAGGAAGGGAAAATGTCAGCTTGCAGTAGCATTATCAACTACCAAGAAAAACAATTATTACAGTAAGATTAAAAGTTTCAAAGCATTCTAAAATCCTTCAAGCTTTCAGTTTTCAAAGCGACACGGAGAGTAAGGACACTTAAGAAAACAGATATAACCCAAGGTAACGTAAGAGGAAGATGTTTAGAAAAACCACCGTTCAATACCTAGCTCTTAGCCATCCCATAACAATAGAAATACCAAGTTTTAACATTAGGTTAAGGACTTTGAAGAGTTTGGACCTTCTAACTTGGGTACTTAAGTGGAAGAATAGCACTTTTTGTCAGTTACTTATTGCAAGCCTACAGGTTTGGTCACATGCAGGTCAAGAGCGAAAGTATTAAGAGTACAAATAAACTCCTTCCTTCCTTCCAGCAAAAACATTTTCAAGCACTTTACAAAAGAATAACTTATATATTTGATGCTTAGGAAAAAATCTATCACAGCTCTTTGAAACCAATACCTAGAAGATGAAAACCAATCATTTATTAGCTCTACTTTATGTTTTGAAGTTACTGTTAAGTCCCGGATTTTAAAAAAACTTCAAGCTAGTAAGAGCTTTAAACTTTGAGATTTTTAAGAAAATAATGATTACAAATAATGTGATATTATTGAGGAAACTTAATTACAAATGCATTTGTGGCTTAAAAATTGGGGGTTTTTATGAGGTCATTTCAATTTTAACTACTTCAGCTTCTACAGTCATCACTGACATTTTATTCAAAATGCTGATGGATGGTGAAGCATATAATTAGGAATTATTTTATATTTTATGTATGATGCAAGGTCTATTTTTTTTTCCATATGAAATAGAGAAAAAAATAAAATTAACAAATTTCCCAAATACACTTGCAACATATCCTTTAATATGCCACAATTAATCAATGAAACAATTTTAACTTATGCATATTCTATATACCATACACTGCAGCATACAGTTATATAAATAAATCAAGTACACTTTTCAGCTTTCATTATTATTTTTTTTTACCAGAAAAGAGAATTTTTAAAGAATTGGTACATTGGTAGATTTAACGGGAATTTATTTGTCAAACAGAAGATCTATAGGGAGTATCTGTTAGAAGAATACTGATCCTTCTGCATTAGAAGCCAGCAGTAGTGACTATTGCAACAGGCAATACAATGCCATTTATATTTTTCAGGTATTACTATCACCAACAAAAAAAGGTTTTGGCATTAGACTCCTAAAACAAAAATTCTTGAAGCATATGGACAAAAAGCCCACCAAGTTTCAAGGGATTAGTGATGCCTATTTAGGCAGGGGTGAGGAAGGAAAAGAGGAGAGATCCTCTTTCTTCATCAGCACCTTGATTTTCAACCTACAGCATGAAGGGGACTCATCACAGAGACATCATAGTGTGATGAAGGTAAAGTTGTCAAAAGTTTACCTAGCGAAGAAGATGGTGCACTTCCTGGTACAAACACTTCATCCATTGATCCTGAAACTTATTTATCTCTTTTTCAGACATCACAGCCATATTAGAGCACTTTGGGAAGAAAAGCAAGGTGTACCAAGAGCTGGCATGACTGACAATGGGACACCTCACTCACTGAGGGAGTTAAAAAGCCCTGCACAAACCTCTGCCAGACTAACTCTGACTAAAATGTGAGGATATATGAGGAATGGGTACAGTGAGGCAAAGCTCACAAGATTATTACTGTAGATAGTATGGGTACTTGACTTTATACTTACTAATATAAAGGCAAATTCTTACTAATACAGAAGAGTTATGAACACGGTATATCACTTACCAGTGTGGAAACACATGGAAAGCACAAAAAAAAGAGAATGTAACTGAATGAGGAAGAGGAGGGAAAAAAATGCAAAGTAGTATGTGTAAAAAGTTTGCAAATCTATTAATCTTCCACAGCAAAGCTTCAAAAACTGAAATTTACTGTTTTATACCAGTAAGAACCCAGCTAAATGGCTCTCATTGAGAAGTAGCAACATAAAATCTCTGAAAAGTTGAGTCCTTAATTAAAAAGAGATAAACCAAGTGCCCATTTAATGCTATAGGAGTTTACTGCCTCACACTGTTCACTATGTGATACAGATGTGATACAGTGTTACATGTACTGTCATGTTCTGGGTTCAAATATATACATATATATAAATTTTCTTCTTAATTCATGCAAGTTCCATGCCAAAATGATGAGAACTATCAAATAAAAATAAACCCATGATTCCTTTGATGAGCATACGTTTTTAGACACCCACTTCTCTATCTGAGACTTTAGCAAGGCCTACAGAAAATATTTTAACACATAGAAAAATACAAGAGGCTACATGTTGTAAAGGAATTTCAATTCTGCCCAAAACCTCAAACTAACATAGGCTGTCCCCAAAAAAAGTATTAGTTTCTTCATTAGTGTCTTCATACAGAAAAATAACACCATTAAATTTACCCATTACAGAGCAGTCCTAAGTGACTGAACAAAGAGACAAGCGATGACAGCTACACTTGCTTTTGCTTTTCAATACTTTGTCGCTTGTAGGTTACACTACTTTATAACTTTTAACAGATAAACTGTTATGTACAAGGACCATATCCCTGCTTATTTTAGGTATAGTTAACATGAAATGATGAGGTATTTCAGAACTGCATTATGTGAAGAAACCTAACTGCTACAATGGAAACCACATGGAAAAAACATATCTTAAAAGCAGCAGTTACATTGAATTGACTTCAGCGATACTAAAGGGTGAAAACATGTAAAGCTGAAGGTAAAAGAAAAGATCAATCCCTGATGAGTCCAACAAACAGCTATTCAAACAGGCCTAAAATTACTGCACTAGTTTCTGAAACATTAGGCATTTTGTTCTGGTTTTAAAATCAAGCAGGCAGCAAAAGAGTAGCAAAGATCTGACTTTTAAGACCTGAGCAGAGGCTGGACACCATCACCATGTTTGGAAGGCACTGCACAAAGTACTGATGAATTTCCAGAAAACACGTTAGTTTAAGTTCATTTTATCTGTAGAGGTAAGCCTTAACTAGGAGTACTACTCAAACAATGCCCAACTATAGTAACACACTGCCCTACTCAAACAGGTTTAGTCTCATCTTTATGGGTGGAACCAACCACACTCTGATCCAGATCTCTCAAATTTTTCATGAAGAGCCTTTTGAACACCCACACTGAATTATGCACAAGAACCAACCTAAACAATACTGCTAGTGCACAGCATGGAATAAATACACAAACTCACTGTAACCACACTGGCTGCTGCACAATTCTCTAGAGCTGTGCTTGTCTGTGCAGGAGCACAGAGCTGGGAAGACCATCCGGGGCCTGTTCTCACTGCTACGGGCAGCGGTACAACATCTTGGAAGAGCTAAACTTCCTGAGCCACAACGTTGCAAAACCATGTCAACAACCTGATGATACATGTTAAGAGACTAAAATAAAAGCTATGATAGCCTTCCACATCTAGCATGGTTCTAAGCAGTGTGAGGAGCACATTTTGCTAAGCTAAGGCCATAGATGTATCAAGACTAGAAGCATTTGTGAAAACTATTTTAAGTAAGATCACTAAAGTATTTTAATTCATATCTTAATTAGTTTTTTCAATTGTATATTGCTTTAAATTTAAGCAAAATTCCTGATCTGAGCATGATCACAAGCAATGAAGATTCTGCAAACTGGATGTGGTTGACTTTCTACTACAAGCAAACTGAATGTAATGAGATCAAGCTTCATCTACTCAGTTTATTGGTTCCAAGTACAGTATGAAGGCTATTAAAACTATTGATTAAAAAAAAACCAAAAAAAAACCAAAAAAAACACCTTCACAGCAATACCCTCTGAGAAAGTGACAGGCTAATTCTAAAAATCAGCCTTAAATGACAATCACACCAAGTTTCACAAAAAGCACAGGCAAGTTTATTGCATCAAAGAAGATAAGCATGTATGCTTCTAGAAGACTTTTTAAGTTTGTAACTTTCAAGAAACAGAGTAAAAGTATGTGTGGAGAGCCAATTATGACCCAAAAAGAGGGATAATTTACATCAGATATGATATTCCTTTAACAATATACCACTACCTCAATATTTTTTTGTTTTGGGTTATTTAAGACTTCAAACACTCCCTTCACAGTATTCAACAGCTTTGCTGGTACAAGTTACAAATATTCAGAATTGCCAGATGAACCACACAGTAGCATCAGGATATTTATTTTAAGTATTAACTCTAAAATTTCTTCTAATAACTCTATTTCCAAAAGACATGTAAAAAAACTGTTGGATTTGGCAATACAAATAAATGAGACATGAAAAATATTCCAAAACTGTTTCTATCACATAGAAAACATTTATTTTAAGGCATAACAGATACTACTTTCTCCACATTATTAACTACATTTATCCTAGTCTACATACGAGTTACAACTGCTTTAAGTCGCCATTATCCTGCCACCTCCAAACTTGTTCCTCTTCCAGTTTCTCCCCTCTCTTCCCAAGTATAGCTTTTTCGGCTGTTAAGGGAATCTCATCGAGTACCAAAATCCAATAATCACAGAAAAACAATATACCAACATCTAGTAAACTACAGCTACCTGACTTTATCAAAGAAAAAAAAAGAAAACGAAAAAAAAAGCAAACTGATTTAAAAAAAAAAAAGGAAATATTTTCAGAGAGAAAGCTTCTAAACTATCACTGCTGTCTTTCTTTCAACAAGGCGAAAAGTGATTCCTCTTCTCTAGGAAAGTAAGATCGTAGCCTCACCAAAAGTATCCCTAACAGGGGCCTCCTTTCCCCTTTAGGCTGAACAAAGAACCAGTGCTAGCAACAAAGAGAAGGGGGCGGCAACCACCACTCTGCCTCCTTTAGTGTGGTTAAAAAAAAAAGCCAAGACAGGCCCCACAAGATCTGCCATTTCCAAAGAATGGCAGGTTTGCTACAGCAACACACCCTTTGATATCCTGAGTGGGTTTAGCCACTCATCTTCACTTCCAAAATGGTGAAAACACCAGAGCACTAAGGCTGAACATCCTCAACCTCTGTTTCCTGGCTACTACCAAGACCAGCCTCAGATGCAACCGTACAAGACGGTTACAATAGGAGGAACTTAATCAAATCTCTTAACTAATCTGTCCATCGGGCTCACCTCCCAGAACAAAAAGGGCTAAATAAATTAAAGTTCAAGAAGAAAACTAAAAGTTCTTGCTGCTGTGGCCAGAAAAAACTGCGAACAAGTTGCTGAAAACATCTCAAACCAAGCACTTTTTCGCCATGACTGACAACGCAGATCGCAAGCCCCAGCGTCCCCATCACACAAGTGTGCAAACTCAGAGGGCCTACATGCCACTCAAATTTCACTATTATTAAACACCCACGCACACAACTTTCTGCGTTTTGCGGGAAGGGAGGCTCGTGGGAGCCAGACCTCTGCTCTGATCCGTGTTCGGTTTGGGGAATAGGGGAGGAGGGGGCAGAGTCCCCCTGTCCCTCCCTACCCCAGACCTCGGTACGAAAGCCCGAGGCAGGGAAAGGCCTCAGCTCAACAATCACCAGGTGCCGGAGCTACACATGGCCTGGACTTTCTTTGCAGGGGAGGAGCCAGACATAGCAGCGACTCCAACGCCTCCGAGCTCAGCGGATGGAGGGGAGTGTCTCAACTTTTCTTCTTCTTTTCTTGCCTTTTTT